>JAGVVM010016295.1:0-13166 GCA_019149425.1 Psidium friedrichsthalianum | reverse complement strand
CCATCTTTCAAATACCCTATTCATTTGGCTCTCACAGCTCAATTACTTATGTAAAATTCCATAGCTTTTTTCTTTCTGAAATGTAATGAGCTAAACATCCTCTCTCTGCACCTATTCATACATTCCCCCAAAAACGATTCATAACAACTGACTCCACTAATCAAGCACGCAAAATAATATTCGGAGGACTCTTCTGACACAACCAGCGACAAACAAAAAAATTGGATTGGTCAGCAAAGTGTCTTCTTTTTTCTTTTCTAAAACATCCAAAGAATTTCTACTTACTTTAGACATTACTAGGTCATTACGATTCAGCATTGGCTAAGATAAACCAAACCGCAGTGTGAACTTTTTTCCAAAGCAAAGGTGTTCAAATAATTATTACATCGACATGAGTGTTTCCTCTATCGAAGAAAAAATTTCAATTATTCCTTTTGAAACCCTTCTGTATTAAATTAACATAGTAGTAGAAAGAATACCATGCTACGTTTAAACTTCAAACGATTTAGCTTTAACCATATTAATGGTCCCACATTATTGGTTAATCGAGAATCAAAGTGGATTTACCAATGAATCACGAAATGCTATGGTTCTTAAATATTATTTATTAATTTATTCACTTAATTTATTCAGAAGTAATTCGCGGGAACATGCATCTTTTACTTTATACTAGTTATAATGAAAAAAAGTGCAGCTGGTTTGGTCCAGCCAATTCTTGAAATAAACAACTCGCACACACTCCCTTTCCAAAAAAGATCAATACACCAAGGACTACACTTAGATTTATTGGATTTGTTGCTAAAATATCGGTATTAAATCCGAAACTCCCGGCCGATGGCCAGTGACCCAAGGAAACGAAAGAATCGGTTACATTTTTCATACAATCTCCTCTTATAGATAAATAAAAAAATCGAATAGAGTTCGTTTTTTTTTTGTATCACTTCACGGTTTTTCTATTTATTCTTTATTTCTTTTTCTTTTTTATTTCTTTTCTTTATTCTATCTGTTTTATATATTTAGATATTTCGATATATTGAATTCTTATTTATTTAATTTCCTTGTTTCTAAATAGAATAAAAAAATATAGTTGATTTATAAATGGATTTTTTTTCAATTGGAAATTCCTAATAAGAATAATACTGATTAGAATCAGGGACCAAGTTTCATCTCAATTGGGGAATACTTCGTTTGTTGTAACACTCTCTAAAAAAAAGAGTTTCCTTTGCTAAGAACGGGAAGGAAGAAAGCGAATCGGTATGCTAATTCCTCATCCTCAAATCCGTCCTTACCCCAGGGGTTAGTGTCCCAACGAATAAGTAATTGTAGGAGTGAAATATTGATATAATTTGAAAAAACAAGGAGCAAGCCCCGGCCATAAAAAAATAAGAAAAAAAATACGTATTTTTGATATTTATCGGATTACACAAAGGGATTCGCAAATAAAAGCGCTAAGGCTACAACCAATCCATAAATTGTTAACGCTTCCATAAAGGCCAGACTAAGCAATAAAGTACCTCGTATTTTTCCCTCCGCCTCGGGCTGTCTTGCGATACCTTCTACAGCTTGGCCCGCAGCAGTACCTTGACCAACTCCAGGTCCAATAGAAGCAAGCCCAACAGCTAACCCAGCAGCAATAACGGAAGCGGCAGAAATCAGTGGATTCATGATAAGTTCCTCACAAAAAAAAAAAATGGTTAATGATACAATCATCCAATGAATTATGACTTAATTATTCCATCACTAAGATTCATCCAGACGAAGTAACTAACAACTTCGAATTAAAGTAATGGAATAATATTATTGAATCATCCGAACTACTTTTATATCTCTTTTTTAGTTCCTATCGACGGGATTTTTGTGAATCCATACGCCTTTTGTTCTTCCATTTCTTTGTTCCGAACCATTAGTTGAATTCTTCATTCTTTTTCTTGATTTGATCTTTTTATTCATTCAATTCACAGTCACAGACGAGAGGGAAAGACTTCTATTGGAATCCCTATCTAAATTCATAATTCATAGTAGTATAGAGCAGATTAGATCCGATCTATTTTTAGTTCATATATAAGTAGCAATATCTAATATCACATATACATGGGTTTCTTCCATAATGTAAACCAATTATTCGTATCTTAGATTCAATCAGATTCTAGAATTCTTTTTGATTTTTGAAACTGAAACATCCAAGAGTTGGATTCTAGACATTCCATTACGTATACCCCATTTATACCCACCCATATTAACCAATTCATTTTTATGAATCGCGTCAATTCTACTCTTCCTTTTATTTATTATTATTCTGCATGTATACAATCTACATGGACGAATTCGTTAGGTCGAATAATTAAATAGCATAGGTAGAAATATCAGTATCTCATTGATTTAAAAGGAAAAGTTCATACCATTTTTGATTTCTATTTATTTATATATTTTTTTCTTTTTTTTTGTTTCTATAATACAATTTATATATATTTCTTTTTTTTATTATTATTTTTCTTATTAAAAAAAATAGTAATAGAAAATATTTATTGGGGGTAGGTATTATATAAATTAAATGGGCCAAGCAGGAATTTTAGGAAAAAGATCTTTTAGATCTCTTTCCTTTTTTTTACAATTCCCTAAATCGAAATATCAGAATCTTTTTTCCTATTCCTGTAGATCGTATAGTATATACCCTATTTGTCTATTTTTATCTTGCCTCAGTAGATTATCTTGAGTTACACATACATTACCTCGGGCTAAACAAAAAAACTACTATTTTGAAAACGAGTCAATGATGGCCCTCCATGGATTCGCCTATATAAGCCGCGGCTAAAGTTGCAAAAATAAGAGCTTGAATACCACTTGTAAATAATCCGAGGAACATGACAGGTATAGGAACCACTAAAGGTACTAAAGAAACAAGAACAACAACTACTAATTCATCGGCTAATATATTTCCGAAAAGTCGAAAACTAAGTGATAAAGGTTTTGTGAAATCTTCTAAGATGTTAATGGGTAAAAGGATTGGAGTTGGTTGAATGTATTTACTGAAATAACTTAATCCTTTTTTGGTAAGACCTGCATAGAAATATGCTACTGACGTGAGTAAAGCTAAAGCAACGGTAGTATTTATATCATTCGTGGGTGCGGCTAACTCCCCATGAGGTAACTCTATGATTTTCCATGGTAAAAGAGCCCCTGACCAATTCGAAACAAAAATAAATAGGAACATAGTTCCAATAAAAGGAACCCATGGACCATATTCTTCTCCAATCTGAGTTTTGCTAACGTCTCGAATGAATTCAAGGACATATTCGAAGAAATTCTGACTGTCATTCGGAATGGTTTGTGGATTCCGAACAGCTATACTGGCTGAACCTAATAAGATAGCAATTACAACCCAAGAAGTAATAAGGACTTGGCCATGGACTTGAAAACCTCCTATTTGCCAATAGAAATGTTGGCCTACTTCCACACCCGATATATCGTATAACACTTTTAGTGTGTTGGTGTAACAGTAACATGATAAAACATTCATATTGCCCTCTGACAGAAATAGAACTTTAAAGGGAATTATTTTGATTCAACCATCTCTTTTTCGACTTGCTTAGTTAAATTTTCTATTTTCGATACGAACTAATCACATAATACCCCCAGTAATTTGGATCTCTTTTATGCGATTCAAGAGTAGTAACTGATTCCAGAAATTTATGGAGTTCCAAAAAGAATTTATTTATCTTATTATTAATCAAGGATTTCGTATATAGCTAGAACGACCCTCACAAATTGCAAATACTAATTTATTAAGAATTAATCGGATTGAAGCTATAGCGTCATCATTTGCTGGAATCGAAATATCTGCAAGATCCGGGTCACAATTTGTATCGATTAAACAAATTGTTGGAATTCCTAAAGTGATACATTCTCGAAGAGCCGTATATTCTTCTTGTTGATCAACGAGAATTACAATATCAGGTAACCCCGTCATATATTTAATCCCTCCCAGATATGTTTGCAAGTGAGATAATTGTCTCTTCAACATAGCTGCGTCTCTTTTCGGAAGACGATTGAGTCTACCCGTCTTTTGTTCCGTTCTCAAGTCCCTGAACTTATGAAGTCTCGTTTCTGTAGTGGACCAATTCGTTAACATACCACCGAGCCACTTTTATTAACATAATGACACCGAGCCCTTATTGCAGCCCGTGCTACTGAATCAGCTGCTTTATTCTTGGTACCAACAATTAAAAACTGTTTTCCCCTAATTGCTGCATCAAAAACTAAATCACAAGCTTCTGATAAAAAACGAGCAGTTTTAGTAAGATTTGTAATATGAATACCTTTACGCTTGGCAGAAATATAAGGTGCCATCCTAGGATTCCATTTCCTAGTACCATGACCAAAATGAACTCCCGCTTCCATCATCTCTTCCAAATTGATATTCCAATATCTTCTTGTCATTTCTCCCCCCCACTTCCGCTTAAAAAAAAAAGCGACGAGGTTGCCCTGAACTAAATAATTGTTCCGATGGAACCTTTTCTTCTACCGGAGATTGTACGTGTCGATGTCGATACACGATCCAAAACCCTACCCTCTATTCGTTATTATCTTTATTTCGATTACCACATAAAATGACCATAAATAAAGAGTTTTTTTTTATTAAAATTCAAAAAGTATGAATCCACTTTTAGGAATCATTAAATGCTGTAAATGATTGTTCTGATGGATCATGAAATTTCTTTGAAATGGAAGAATCAAATAATTCTCTGTGGTGGAACAAAATATCTCTGATTTCCCCCTCGAAAAAATTCTTCTTTTTGGTTTTCAAAGGAATGTTCTTATGTTGCCTTGAACGATGCACTAATCCTTTGAATCCGGTACCAACGGGTATCATTCCCCCTATAACAACGTTCTCTTTTAGGCCTTTCAACCAATCGATACGGCCCCGGAGAGCAGCTTTGGCTAAAACTCGAGCAGTTTCTTGAAAACTCGCTTCCGATATGAAACTTTGAGTATTCAAAGATGCCCTTGTTATTCCCAATAGGATGGCGCGGTAACAGATCGATTCTTCCAAAGCGCGCCCCGTTCGCGCCGCTCGCAACAATCCAATTAGTTCTCCAGGTAAAAAAACATTAGACATTCCATCCTCTGAAACCAACACCTTTGATGTTATTTGGCGTACAATAATTTCTATGTGCCTATTATGGATTTGCACCCCCTGGGATCGATAAACCTTTTGGATCTTATTAACCAAAGATATACGACTTTGCACTATAGTTAGCTCAGCCCCAATCAAGGATCCCCAAGGAATTCCAAGAATTTTTTTGATATGCTCGTTCCAACCCTCAATTCTTTTTTCTAGGTTCATCGATATTGAATCAATTGAACGCATTTCTAACACTTGTTCCACTTTTGGAAGACCCTGGGTTATATCACCGGATCTCGATTTTTCATATATAAATGTAACTAATGTACCTCGAGGTACATTAGTTACATTTATATATGAAAAATCGAGATCCGGTGATATAACCCAGGGTCTTCCAAAAGTGGAACAAGTGTTAGAAATGCGTTCAATTGATTCAATATCGATGAACCTAGAAAAAAGAATTGAGGGTTGGAACGAGCATATCAAAAAAATTCTTGGAATTCCTTGGGGATCCTTGATTGGGGCTGAGCTAACTATAGTGCAAAGTCGTATATCTTTGGTTAATAAGATCCAAAAGGTTTATCGATCCCAGGGGGTGCAAATCCATAATAGGCACATAGAAATTATTGTACGCCAAATAACATCAAAGGTGTTGGTTTCAGAGGATGGAATGTCTAATGTTTTTTTACCTGGAGAACTAATTGGATTGTTGCGAGCGGCGCGAACGGGGCGCGCTTTGGAAGAATCGATCTGTTACCGCGCCATCCTATTGGGAATAACAAGGGCATCTTTGAATACTCAAAGTTTCATATCGGAAGCGAGTTTTCAAGAAACTGCTCGAGTTTTAGCCAAAGCTGCTCTCCGGGGCCGTATCGATTGGTTGAAAGGCCTAAAAGAGAACGTTGTTATAGGGGGAATGATACCCGTTGGTACCGGATTCAAAGGATTAGTGCATCGTTCAAGGCAACATAAGAACATTCCTTTGAAAACCAAAAAGAAGAATTTTTTCGAGGGGGAAATCAGAGATATTTTGTTCCACCACAGAGAATTATTTGATTCTTCCATTTCAAAGAAATTTCATGATCCATCAGAACAATCATTTACAGCATTTAATGATTCCTAAAAGTGGATTCATACTTTTTGAATTTTAATAAAAAAAAACTCTTTATTTATGGTCATTTTATGTGGTAATCGAAATAAAGATAATAACGAATAGAGGGTAGGGTTTTGGATCGTGTATCGACATCGACACGTACAATCTCCGGTAGAAGAAAAGGTTCCATCGGAACAATTATTTAGTTCAGGGCAACCTCGTCGCTTTTTTTTTTAAGCGGAAGTGGGGGGGAGAAATGACAAGAAGATATTGGAATATCAATTTGGAAGAGATGATGGAAGCGGGAGTTCATTTTGGTCATGGTACTAGGAAATGGAATCCTAGGATGGCACCTTATATTTCTGCCAAGCGTAAAGGTATTCATATTACAAATCTTACTAAAACTGCTCGTTTTTTATCAGAAGCTTGTGATTTAGTTTTTGATGCAGCAATTAGGGGAAAACAGTTTTTAATTGTTGGTACCAAGAATAAAGCAGCTGATTCAGTAGCACGGGCTGCAATAAGGGCTCGGTGTCATTATGTTAATAAAAAGTGGCTCGGTGGTATGTTAACGAATTGGTCCACTACAGAAACGAGACTTCATAAGTTCAGGGACTTGAGAACGGAACAAAAGACGGGTAGACTCAATCGTCTTCCGAAAAGAGACGCAGCTATGTTGAAGAGACAATTATCTCACTTGCAAACATATCTGGGAGGGATTAAATATATGACGGGGTTACCTGATATTGTAATTCTCGTTGATCAACAAGAAGAATATACGGCTCTTCGAGAATGTATCACTTTAGGAATTCCAACAATTTGTTTAATCGATACAAATTGTGACCCGGATCTTGCAGATATTTCGATTCCAGCAAATGATGACGCTATAGCTTCAATCCGATTAATTCTTAATAAATTAGTATTTGCAATTTGTGAGGGTCGTTCTAGCTATATACGAAATCCTTGATTAATAATAAGATAAATAAATTCTTTTTGGAACTCCATAAATTTCTGGAATCAGTTACTACTCTTGAATCGCATAAAAGAGATCCAAATTACTGGGGGTATTATGTGATTAGTTCGTATCGAAAATAGAAAATTTAACTAAGCAAGTCGAAAAAGAGATGGTTGAATCAAAATAATTCCCTTTAAAGTTCTATTTCTGTCAGAGGGCAATATGAATGTTTTATCATGTTACTGTTACACCAACACACTAAAAGTGTTATACGATATATCGGGTGTGGAAGTAGGCCAACATTTCTATTGGCAAATAGGAGGTTTTCAAGTCCATGGCCAAGTCCTTATTACTTCTTGGGTTGTAATTGCTATCTTATTAGGTTCAGCCAGTATAGCTGTTCGGAATCCACAAACCATTCCGAATGACAGTCAGAATTTCTTCGAATATGTCCTTGAATTCATTCGAGACGTTAGCAAAACTCAGATTGGAGAAGAATATGGTCCATGGGTTCCTTTTATTGGAACTATGTTCCTATTTATTTTTGTTTCGAATTGGTCAGGGGCTCTTTTACCATGGAAAATCATAGAGTTACCTCATGGGGAGTTAGCCGCACCCACGAATGATATAAATACTACCGTTGCTTTAGCTTTACTCACGTCAGTAGCATATTTCTATGCAGGTCTTACCAAAAAAGGATTAAGTTATTTCAGTAAATACATTCAACCAACTCCAATCCTTTTACCCATTAACATCTTAGAAGATTTCACAAAACCTTTATCACTTAGTTTTCGACTTTTCGGAAATATATTAGCCGATGAATTAGTAGTTGTTGTTCTTGTTTCTTTAGTACCTTTAGTGGTTCCTATACCTGTCATGTTCCTCGGATTATTTACAAGTGGTATTCAAGCTCTTATTTTTGCAACTTTAGCCGCGGCTTATATAGGCGAATCCATGGAGGGCCATCATTGACTCGTTTTCAAAATAGTAGTTTTTTTGTTTAGCCCGAGGTAATGTATGTGTAACTCAAGATAATCTACTGAGGCAAGATAAAAATAGACAAATAGGGTATATACTATACGATCTACAGGAATAGGAAAAAAGATTCTGATATTTCGATTTAGGGAATTGTAAAAAAAAGGAAAGAGATCTAAAAGATCTTTTTCCTAAAATTCCTGCTTGGCCCATTTAATTTATATAATACCTACCCCCAATAAATATTTTCTATTACTATTTTTTTTAATAAGAAAAATAATAATAAAAAAAAGAAATATATATAAATTGTATTATAGAAACAAAAAAAAAAGAAAAAAATATATAAATAAATAGAAATCAAAAATGGTATGAACTTTTCCTTTTAAATCAATGAGATACTGATATTTCTACCTATGCTATTTAATTATTCGACCTAACGAATTCGTCCATGTAGATTGTATACATGCAGAATAATAATAAATAAAAGGAAGAGTAGAATTGACGCGATTCATAAAAATGAATTGGTTAATATGGGTGGGTATAAATGGGGTATACGTAATGGAATGTCTAGAATCCAACTCTTGGATGTTTCAGTTTCAAAAATCAAAAAGAATTCTAGAATCTGATTGAATCTAAGATACGAATAATTGGTTTACATTATGGAAGAAACCCATGTATATGTGATATTAGATATTGCTACTTATATATGAACTAAAAATAGATCGGATCTAATCTGCTCTATACTACTATGAATTATGAATTTAGATAGGGATTCCAATAGAAGTCTTTCCCTCTCGTCTGTGACTGTGAATTGAATGAATAAAAAGATCAAATCAAGAAAAAGAATGAAGAATTCAACTAATGGTTCGGAACAAAGAAATGGAAGAACAAAAGGCGTATGGATTCACAAAAATCCCGTCGATAGGAACTAAAAAAGAGATATAAAAGTAGTTCGGATGATTCAATAATATTATTCCATTACTTTAATTCGAAGTTGTTAGTTACTTCGTCTGGATGAATCTTAGTGATGGAATAATTAAGTCATAATTCATTGGATGATTGTATCATTAACCATTTTTTTTTTTTTGTGAGGAACTTATCATGAATCCACTGATTTCTGCCGCTTCCGTTATTGCTGCTGGGTTAGCTGTTGGGCTTGCTTCTATTGGACCTGGAGTTGGTCAAGGTACTGCTGCGGGCCAAGCTGTAGAAGGTATCGCAAGACAGCCCGAGGCGGAGGGAAAAATACGAGGTACTTTATTGCTTAGTCTGGCCTTTATGGAAGCGTTAACAATTTATGGATTGGTTGTAGCCTTAGCGCTTTTATTTGCGAATCCCTTTGTGTAATCCGATAAATATCAAAAATACGTATTTTTTTTCTTATTTTTTTATGGCCGGGGCTTGCTCCTTGTTTTTTCAAATTATATCAATATTTCACTCCTACAATTACTTATTCGTTGGGACACTAACCCCTGGGGTAAGGACGGATTTGAGGATGAGGAATTAGCATACCGATTCGCTTTCTTCCTTCCCGTTCTTAGCAAAGGAAACTCTTTTTTTTAGAGAGTGTTACAACAAACGAAGTATTCCCCAATTGAGATGAAACTTGGTCCCTGATTCTAATCAGTATTATTCTTATTAGGAATTTCCAATTGAAAAAAATCCATTTATAAATCAACTATATTTTTTTATTCTATTTAGAAACAAGGAAATTAAATAAATAAGAATTCAATATATCGAAATATCTAAATATATAAAACAGATAGAATAAAGAAAAGAAATAAAAAAGAAAAAGAAATAAAGAATAAATAGAAAAACCGTGAAGTGATACAAAAAAAAACGAACTCTATTCGATTTTTTTATTTTATCTATAAGAGGAGATTGTATGAAAAATGTAACCGATTCTTTCGTTTCCTTGGGTCACTGGCCATCGGCCGGGAGTTTCGGATTTAATACCGATATTTTAGCAACAAATCCAATAAATCTAAGTGTAGTCCTTGGTGTATTGATCTTTTTTGGAAAGGGAGTGTGTGCGAGTTGTTTATTTCAAGAATTGGCTGGACCAAACCAGCTGCACTTTTTTTCATTATAACTAGTATAAAGTAAAAGATGCATGTTCCCGCGAATTACTTCTGAATAAATTAAGTGAATAAATTAATAAATAATATTTAAGAACCATAGCATTTCGTGATTCATTGGTAAATCCACTTTGATTCTCGATTAACCAATAATGTGGGACCATTAATATGGTTAAAGCTAAATCGTTTGAAGTTTAAACGTAGCATGGTATTCTTTCTACTACTATGTTAATTTAATACAGAAGGGTTTCAAAAGGAATAATTGAAATTTTTTCTTCGATAGAGAACACTCATGTCGATGAAATATTTGAAAACCTTTATTGGAAAAAGTTCAACACTCTTTCTTTTATCTAGCCAATGCTGAATCGATGACTTATGTTTAATGTATAAGTAAGTAGAATTTTTGGATTTTTCGACCCTCCCACCCAGAAACACCTTGCTGACAATTCCATATTTTTGTTGGTCAGAGAGTCCTCCGCTATTATTTCGTTTGGATTTAGTGGTCAGTTTGATATCTTTTTGGGCGGAATTATGGACTAGGCCGAGAAGGCTCGTCATTACATTCACAAAAAAAGCTCTGGAATTTACCTCAGAATGCCGGGAGAGCCAAATGACTGACGCTTCATGTTTGGTCGGGAAGGGTACTGGAAGTTTGTTTTTTGAATACTGATTAGTCGAGACACCACCCGCACTACTATCGTCAGTACACCATCCCGACTCGTTGCCGCCTCACACATGCCGACACCCTCCTACACTGAGCTACACACATACGGACATCGATAACGAAAACACGAGGATCTTGAATACTATTCAATCGAAAGAATTCACGGGGGGGCATCTCTTCGACTTAGAGAACGCATGAGCGTGAACCAACCCACCCCGGGCCGTTACAGGAAGTGGACGCTCAATTGGAGCGGGCTCTCGGCTCCCCCTCAAGCAGATTACGACGTGAATGGATACTCTGTGACGATAGAAGCACAGAAAAGTTGAATCTGATTAATCAACTTATTAATGTACCCTTGGAACAATTAGAAAATTACCAAAAACGACAGCAATTCGTTTTGAACAACAACAGGAGCGCTGTGTAGATATTTGAGCCACTGAGAGCCGAGAGACCACCAGCTGCGAGCGTTCACCCAGCACAAGGAGCTCTAGGAAACTATGACCGAAGGTCCATGTTTTGAACAACGAGTTACATTTCCGTATACGTTGTCATAGGCATGTTTGGGAGATGATATGAACAGTAACAGACAAGTCTCAAAGTTCAAAAAGAACGAAAGAGAGCTAAGATCTTAAAAGAAGAAGGAAAATAGAAATGAACAGAAAATCTAGAAAGAAACGCAGAACAAGCGTGGAGGGGGTTGAAAAGGACAATACAATGATAAGACAAGACGAAGAAAAATAAAAATACAACATGATTATTTTGTGAGGTGAGAATTTTTAAGAAGAGAAGACAATACGGAAACTAATTAAAATTCCTATGTAAGAGACTGCTTTGGAAAGACGATAACAATTTTTACTAAGAAACAAAAGAACCATCCAGAAAATTATAACGAGAGAAAAAAGAAATAAATTTCGAGAGTTTTGAAAAGAATAAAGATTGATGGTTTTTTTGGTATTCTTTTAGTGTTAGATAGATTATGTCCAGTCCTGGTTCATACACCCCCTTCTTTACTGTAAGGCCGCCATTATTTCCTTTTTCGTACTTTCCGTTTTTTTCTCAGTCAACAAAGAAAAACAAAAACAAAAAAGAAATCAAGACGATTATTTTACAAGAAAATACTCATGGTATAACCATTTTTTAGAGCCGACTACGGAACGCCGCAACCACCATCGAACGCGAACGGACGAACGAAGCATATTTTCAGGCTTAAACCGTAATTTCCGGTCTGTTTTTTGAAGCGTACTTTCGAGCAATATAATATGAGTAAAGTAAGACGATTGTGAATACCGGTACTGTCCTCTGCAATTGTTAGGAGATCGGCAATTGATTGTTATTTATGGTCTTGATTGAAGTAATGGCGGGTGAATTTCAGTAGAAATTGAAGAGGGTACATATAGGGATTGCTGCTGAATTTGGAATCAAATAATGTTGGTGTTGTATTAATGGGTGACGGTTTTTGATGATACAAGAGGGAAGTTCTGGTAAAAGCAAGCAGGAAGAAGCATTGTGCCAGATACCGGTGTTTTGTGAGTGAGGCCTTCGATATTGGGGTCGCGTTCATAAAAATCGCCCGGGCCACGCACCAAACTATGAGGTCAGAGGTGTGAAATGTTTACAGCTTCTGAAATCTCGATTAATTGAATCTCCCGCTCCAGGTATTGAATTTCGGAGAGTTCGTTTGCGTATATGAGCACCTCGTGTCAAAACTGATCTTACTTGCATTGATTCGATGATCCCTATAGGATTTCTGTGTTGTCATAGCGAGAATCATAATCGTACTTGGGACAGACACAGACCAGGTTTTAAAACAGCAGGTGGTTATCGGATACGATTCTGCATGAACAAGATCACAAGGTTCAAAAATTTATATGTGTTTATGTAGCTATTGGTTCAAAAAGCCATATTCTGTGGCCCTCAGGTAGTGAAATACTATCCCAAGGCAATGGGTGGGGAGCAGCAATCGGTAATACACTATTGTGGTAGCCCCCCCCCCGCAACCGGCGGCTTCCCCAGCTACGTTACAATACCTCGTCTCCTTAATACAGGAGCAGCTCTCGATGAATATTTTATGTTTCGTGAAACGACACACTTAAATCATTATGATGGATCTACTCCAAACAAGTCACAGGCTTATCGTTCAAATGTCTCTTCTATACAGGAGACCACCCGTTCGCGAACGCTTATCCAGGTATGATGTTTTTCTTAAATTGCATGTTCACGCCTTTTTGGAACAGAGCCGCTAAATTAAGTTTCTCTTTAGGTGAAGGATGTATGACTGG
>JAGVVM010016294.1:0-11543 GCA_019149425.1 Psidium friedrichsthalianum | reverse complement strand
TTAATCTCCTAGGAAGGCCTATGCCGCTTAGCCCGCTCGCCCTACAAAAGGTTTGGGGAGTGGGGAGAGGATAGTGTCTGAACCAAAGTGTTTGTAGAATATCATGAAACGAAAAAATAATATTTGAGAAAAGCGCAGAGTAGATAAAGCCTGAGAATTTGAGTCGCATAATGAGAGGCCCTAAATGAGAAGTGCGAAATACCTTGGAGATGTTGGTGAAAAGTCGAGTGTTTGTTTGTGCCTCCCGTCATGATCGGAGAGGGACCTAGTGCGTGGATCTGCCGGTGAGTTTGTGATGAGACCCAACACGAGCAGTCGGCATGTGATCCTGTTTTGTAGCGATTGTGGTGAGAGGTGTGAAAATTTTCTCTTTGCTTGAAAGGACTGTAACCAACAGATCACGGGCACATGGCAACCGGAATGGCATCAAGGAAGGATGAAATGTAGTACGTCATAGATGATAATATGACGCTCCGCGCTTAGTAAAGTGAAGATGGGCTAGTGGTCATAAAAGATATCGTGTGGTAGGCAAAAGTATGAGACCCTGAAACTAGAACTTATGCATTAGAAGGTTTTTAATAATACGGCTGGCATTGCCAATGGGGTATATGAATATTGGGGTGGAAAAGGATCCCTTTGAATAGTTAAGACTGCAGGGATGTGGTGACGATTAAGGAAAATGAACATGACGAGGTCTGCAGCAAAGGCGTGATTGGGCTACACGGTTGAAGGAGGTGACGGCCATGATAGGATTGCATTGATGGAAAGAAGAAAGGCAAAATTTGAGAACGAAATTTCTGTAAGGGAGAAAGGAATTGTGAGATCTGGAGTTCGATCCTTTTTCAGGAATTTGAATACAGAATGGTTAATTCATAGAGCGCTATAAATGAATTTCACTTGGAGCTGACCACTCTGAGAAACGAACCAAAAGGGGAAAGGCTAGCTAGGAATATAAGCACCGTGAACCAAATGGTCGCTACGCGTGACTCATAAAAGGCACCGAGTAGTTGAGAATTTATTTAAAGCTGTGTTCGTTTCTTATGAATGGAGGCGGGGCAAATTGAATTTCGGGATGGACAATAGACTTCATGAGTGTTAAGAGGTTGAAAACGAATGTCGCTCGAAAGGCATGACTGACAGCGTGGCATTGGAAATGCCTAGAGAAAAGGGCCAAAATTAAAAAATTGCCATCTTGCCCTGTCTTGTGCTAGAATCCATGACTAGAGAGTGTAGTAATTTTAGTGAGGCTAGAAATTTGTTCGGCGGCATTCCGAGATATTTCCGGATTGCGATTGATCCAAATCAACACCGATTGAGCCCTACCGATCCTGAAATTTCACGAATTTCTAGAAATGTTCCGTTGCGTCACTTTTTGACCATTTTGACCATCTTACCAAAAATTATGTATGCCCACGTCTATCAGTTCGAAAAAATTCACTGACAGTCCAAAAATCAGTCAATTCGTTCAACTTTAGGTCGCTTTCGATACAATAGTAATATTGAATAAATACCCTTAGAGATAATATCAACTCTCTTCTCTTCTCTCCTCTCTCTCTCTTTCTCTCTCCTCTCTCTCGCTCTCTCTCTCTCTCTCTCTCTCTCTCTCTAACTCTCGACGCGATGTTCGGGAGTTTCTCCCCTCTCTTACTGGATTCCAGTTTTGTTTTTTTGCTTTATCAACTCAATCGAGCCGCCGACGGAAAAAATTGGACGTTGGATTTTTAATGATTTTCGGATATGTCGTAGGCCTATTTGAGTTGAGTTCATAGTACATTTGAATTACTTTGATCCGAGATCGTTGTGGCTTCAAACTGCTTTTCATTCGGTCGACGAATCTGTCTTAGAGTTCCAGATTTGGATTTTGTGTTCCCGTTGATATATATCAACCACGGCTGCCCTCGAACCAATATTCAGGTCATAATCTTGTTTTCCAGCTCGATTTAGCCCTGTTTTAGCCCTTGAACAGCCCAATTCAAAACTAAAACCATGTGAATCCGCCGTATCGTTGTTGACGCCGCGGGCGTGCCGCTTTCTCAGCCACATCTTAGCCTGTTTCAACTTCGTTTAGGAAGTTAAACCTCTAGACTTCGTTCATGATGCTAGGCTTGCCATGGATTAGCTTTAGGAACCGATTTATGGTAAATCGGTTTAGAAAAATTGTCGTAATCGGACATATTTGGAGAAATTAAATTCGGGGCTGTGAATATGCTGTATGGAGTGTGGACTGTTGCTGTCCATGTTTGAAATAATGCTGTTGGTGGTGATTGATGTTGGTCCTCGAGGTTCGGGTATCGCAAAATGGATTTTTGGGGGATTTAGAGCAAAAACTGGCCAAATAGTGCTTGGAAATTACTGTTCACGAATCTCCGAACATGTATTGATGCCCAAATTAAATCTTGATTTGAAAGTGACAGGTTTGTGAGGTCCCATGTGCGTTCAAGTACTGAAAAAATGGGTTTAGAAACATTTTATGCAGAATCGGGCTTGAGCAATATTTTTTTTTTTTTGGGTTAAGGGGTGCGAGAAATTATTTATGTTCCATTCCAAATATTTGTGTCTTGTGTTCATGTTTAAAATAATATTGAAAAATTATCAACGTTTATTCTTGAAAATTATTATTTTTGGGGTCATTTTGGAGTCTCACGTGAGGAAATAACCAAAAAACAGTAAAAAGCAACCACCCAAAACACCAATAACCCGAATAACACCTTTGCCAACCAGACTCTCGCGAATGGTCGTCATAGAGAGGAATAAAATATTTAGGCACGTGTCTAAGTTATGGCCTAACGTACTTGGCCAAGGCTTTTGCCAATTGAAAAAACAAAACTGGCATGTTCGTATGCCTGATTGAAATATTTGGGACATTTATATTGCAATGTGGCCTAACGTACTTGACTGATGAATATTCTATCCAAATGAATTTAAAAAGATTTTATTACATGAAATGCTGAGTGCGACAATTGGGTTCGAAATTGAGTTAAGTGGCTGGCCCATTTGGCCGAAAATGTGGATTGAATACTTGAATTGTATTTGAAATGTGGCCTAACGTACTTGCCGATGAGTTTGATTTCAAATGAATTTAAAGGAATTTTATTGCTGAAAGGCAAATCAGCACGGTTTTCGCAAGTTTGATTGTCGGCATATATTTGACTTGGCGTTAAAATATAGCCATGCAGTTACGGTGTAAAATGAACCACAGAGGTGTAAAAGTATGCCTTAGAGGCGGAAAAAATAGGCTTGTGCGCCTGTGAAGCGTTTGACACGGGGTAGCTGGAGCGATAAGGTGCCAAATTAAGGCGGTCCACACGCGGGTTGCGGCACAGACCCTAAGGCATCTACGACGGAGCGGATCCTAAGCGCCTTATGACGCGGGTCCAAATTGACCGTTACAGGTCGAGGCTCATGATGAGCGTGAGCCATGGGTGCTTGCTCTGATGTCCTAGATTGGACGTGGTTTTAAATTAAAAGTTAATTGCCTTTATTGAGCCCATAAACTGGTCGTGTTATTTTGTGTTATCTGAGTTTTATTTGGCTCCCGGATATGGGATCTGTTATAAATGCTTTATATGCATCGGCACTTTGTGGTAGTTTTCAAAATTGAACGCACTCTTTGGTAATCGTTTTGGCCTAGTGATTTGAGTGTTTGAGTTGGGACCGAGAGTTTTTTATTTGACTGATTTGCAGTCCTGAGGAGGGGATTAGGAGAATTAGCTGCCCGAGAATTGTTCTCATAGGTGATTGTCCTTATTTTTCAGACCCCACATCTTCCCAACAGTGAACAATACGAGAGTAAGATAGGGGGATCCCGAGAGAAAATGGTCAGAGACTCAGTCTTTCCATGAATCAGATGGGGACGAATGATGATGAGTAGGGTTGAGGTAAAAGCCCATTGGTAGAAATTTGTGTGGTTTTCTTGCCATGGAATTGATAAACTTGCCGACCTAAGTCCTTTTTGTTATAAAAGGTCGAGCAATGGTTGTAATGATGTGACGAAAACTTTGAACTGTGATATGACGTCATCCTGACCGTTGTAATAGAAAAAGGGCATATAATGTAAAGTGTGGTTTGGTGAATGAATAATTGGTATGTCTCTCTCTCTACCCTTTTTTTGTGTATGAGATTGAAGGAGCTCGTTCCCGTTGCACTAAGAAACTCTGAGGTCGTTTGGTTACGACGAGTTTCCTGGGTCGTTGTGATTGTTGACCATTCGACGTATAGGTTCACAGAGATGTCGCGTGGCTCGTGGTGTTCGGGGCGTGACAAATATTGACACTTCATGTGTCATTTTACCTAATTTGATATCCTGCTAAAGGGATCTTCGACCTTGGGTCAAGATTTCTAAGTAAAATTACATGCAATAATGTAAGTGATCCATAGAGTATCCCATTGAAAACTGGTCAACTAAAAGTCATTTGTTTCACAAAAAATGAATGATTTCAAAATCGTTTTTTTTTTTACAGTTGAACGCTTGTATAAAAAAATGAGTCAATGGATAATACTTTTATTGTCAACAGCAAATTATTCTCTCGTCAAAGGATAATATATTTATGTCAAAAATAAATTATTTTAAGTTTTTTCGTGAATGATGAAAAAATTTTTGGTTCATTCATTTCTATAAGGGACACAAGCTATCATTTTTTATAAACACTTCCAAGACAATCATTTTTCGTGAAACAAACGTGTCATAAGTCCTATAATGAATAAAAGAATGGTTTTGTGATCAATATGAAATGTGTATCATCACACATTTAAAAAATCAAAGTAATATGTTGATGAAGAGAAGTGGGGTATAAAGCTTATTGAACCCAAATATTGGAGCAGGTTCGGGTGTCATCCAAAATGATGGCTTGTTAGGCTAAATCAAGCTTAAGTGAAAATGTAGAATGATATCTCAAATTTAAAAAAATCATTAAAAAAATTATATTTGCTTTCACATATTAATATTTATATGATATGAAGGTTTCAACTGTTAGGATTAAAAAAGAAGAAGTAGAAGTGCATTGCCTCGCAAGATTTAGATAAAATAATAATAAATATGAAAGTCTATCCAAACACTATCAAAGGATGTTGTGAAAATCCAAGGCTTAATATGATGTATGTTAAATTTAAGAAGTACTAGTCTGACAGTCTAACAGTACTGTCGTTATTTCTCACCACATGATCTTTTAATCAATAAATCTTTATGTAAAACATGTAGTGATAGCATGTGGATCTACGGTTGAGATTGTACACCCCTAATAGTATTTTAGGAAACATTCCCTTCAAACTAATGTAGCTTTTCAGAAGAAAATCCAAATGAGCTCTCGTTTTTGGTGCGATTTACTCTAAACTATCCATGTGACTGAGAGCCCTCACAACCCAGATACAACAATGCAATTATCAGGGGTGCACTCTACCACTGAAGTTAAAGCCGTCATGGGGGTCTCCCACCAGGAACCGCTACGTCAAAAGCAAGAGAACCTCATTCCCTAGTTTTTCCATATATATAAGTACAATCCTCATTTATCATGAAAGAAATATGCTGGGACCCCTTAGAAGCCATCTACATCACACATGCTAACGGAAAAATAGCGAGGGATAAGAGCATAAATAAAATGAAAGTTCAGTGAGAATTGTCTAACAATCTAAAGTTTGGGTGTGAGCTGTATTATCTAAAGTTCATGAGGTGTTTGTATAAGATTCCCAAAGAATACAGATTAATTTTTTTTAATCTTTTGGTAATACTTTATTTTGTTTTGATAATCTTTTGAATTTGTTGGAGCACCAGTCGGAAGATTTAATCCGTTTATTCACGCCGTAGAAAATTTTCCATTCATGCCGAACCCAATCTTATTCGAATGCTCGTTGTATAAATTCTAAAAATGTTCTCATTTGTTGTGCAAAATTTTCACCATGTCCTAAATTTTCTAATTACACCTTTGCCCCTAAATTTATGCACAAAGGACAAGAAATTTAAATTGGATTTGATTTGCTTTGATTTTATTTATTTTCATTTCCTCCCATTTTCTTGTCCTTCCCGTTAGTTAAACCCCCCTGGTAAATTACCCCCTATCTCTCTCTCTCTCTCTCTTCTCCCCCCCCTCCCTCCCTCCCTCCCTCCCTCCTGTCCCCCCACTTTGTACTTTTCCCTTTCTCTTTTTCTGCCCTCAGCCGAACCACTCCCATGCCTTGTCATATCCCCTTCTTTTTTATTTTTTACTTTTCTCCCTCTCTTTTGGTTTTTCACCTAAGGAACTCCCCGCCCCCCCCCCCTCCCGTTTCTCTACTTGCGCTACTCCTTCCTCTTCTCCCTCAAGACTTTTTCGCTACCGTTGCCTCCTCTAGCTCCTCCACCTGCCATGTCCAGTTTCACCTCGCCGCACTACCGCTAGCTTGGTTCATCGAAGCTCTCCATCTTCCTCAGCTCGTAGCCATCTAGCCGAGCCACCATCTGCTCCTCCACCTCTGCCCGTCAACCGTCTGTTCCTCCATTGTCACTGTTTGACTACTACAGCCCTTGCCGCTATCCAGCTGCAGCGTTGTTGTCTTGGCCTTTGTCGCCTCTAACTCGCTTTTGCTCCGTCACCGTCACTATCCTCCCCTCTAGCTCGTCAACGTCACGCTGTCGTCTCCCTCCTCTCACCGCGGCCATCGCTATCGTTCATCAGCTGCCACTGCTCCTCGAAATTCACCACGCCGACCAGATCAGTCCACGTTCGCATATCATTGCTGACGCATTGTGAGTTAGCCTCTAACACTTGGCTAAGATGTTAATTACATTCGAGAATTAATTAATTTAGTTAATTAATTTAATTAGACATTCAAGTAGTGTAATTATGGGCGGATTAACTAGAAACTGGGTTTTGGTTAAATGGCCCTGATTAAATAAGTTAGACTGAGTAGCGTAGGGGTTTATGGTTAGATGAAAGTTTGATTGGCTGATTGACTAAAATTTATAATCGCGAGTAAGTGATTGGCTATAGCCAAGTGATCATTGAATTATTTGACTGATTGGTTGGTAGTTTAGTAGCCGTTGGTGGTTAGTGCAATAATTAAACTTGTCATGCAATTGTTGTTGCCGATTACTTGAGGTCGAGATCGACGTCTGACTGCCAAAAAATCAAAGTGAATTATGTTTGACCGAATAAAAAATTGGCTATTCATGTTCAGTTATAAAATGTGAATTGGTTGGTTGTATAATTTGTGGGGGGGTCACATAGTGGGTTTTAAATCCGTTCCAGTTGTACAGTATTTTTATGGTAGTTTTTGTGTCGTAATAGTCGTACAAATCTTATGGACTATCAAAAGACACTGCCAGTTGTAGTACTTAGTCAAACTAGACATATGCAATGAACCCTGTGACCACCCACAATTGGAGTGCAAGGGAAAACTTGAGATTCTTCGATATTTTGTGAAAATCTTGATTGTTATGAGATATTGTTATTTAGCACGCATGAGTGAACCATCATCTTAATCGGGCTTAGGTATTGGCTCACTAAGATTTATTTTTCACCCTGTTGTGGTTGCCATTTTTCAGGTTCAAGTTGATGATGAGGACGATGGAGTAGTAGCCTCTCTTTTGGAGTAGATAGGACATTAATCCTATCCAACCCATTATCTTTTACCGATTTTAAGAAGCCATCTCGAAGTATGATGTTGTATATGAGGTAGCTTCTATAGAGTTAATGATTATCTGCTAATAAAAATTATCTATTGTTGAACTGGCTGTTATTGGATGATCTTTTATCCTACTATTCTATCCTTGCTAAATTATTAGTTGTATAGGGAGTTCATACATTTTCGCTTGCGTAGAAAATTTTCGTTTGGTCATTAGCCTACCTAGGACGCTATTCTTTTCGACCTGAGGTGTTTTAGTAAGGATGCTACGTGCTCGTGGTTCGGGATGTGACATCCCCGCCTAAGGTGGTATTAAAGCATGGTTAGCCTGATCCATCCGATTGTGGCCTAGAGTGATAAAGAGTGATGGGAATTGAGATAGTTAATAGGACTGTAAATTTGTGCCTGTGATTGTTACTTTTATTCGAGTTGTCGAGTTGCCTTCTCATCATTGGTTATTATGGGGTAAGCAGGACCCCATAGTCCCTACAAAATGAGCAACCACGGTGGGAGAACACCTCGAGGTAGGCCTACTAGAGAGGATCTGAGGATTGATGGGATCCTACAAGTGCTAAGAGCGCTAGGAGATCTAATGGGACATTAGATAAGGAATCAGGCCACTGCCGTAGGAGTTCCACAAGGTAACATGCCAGTTGGAGTTATGAATGATGGATGCCAAACACAGAAGTTGGTGGAGCAATTCTTGAAGTTGAAATAGCCCAAATTCTCAGGAGGCGAAGATCTTGAGACTGTCATCTTGTGGATTGAGGAACTGGAGAAGGTATTCACCCTGTGGAGGTGTGTGGATGAGGACAAGGTCACTCTGGCCGTCTATTAACTACAAGGGAATGCTAGCTCATGGTGGAGAGCCTCTAAGGATAGGGCTTTTTTTGAGGGTACAGTCTTGACATAGGATGCCTTCGTGAGGGCGTTCAATAGCAAGTACTTCTCTGATACTACGAGGGAAACAGAAGATAGATGAGTTCTTTTGCATGTGCTAGGGCTAGCTGTCAGTGGACTAGTATGAGGTCAAATTTGATGAGTTGTCTAAGTATGTACTGAGGATGGTGGAAGATCCTGTAGATAAGGCGAGGAGGTTTAGAGTGGGCTGAAGGCCGAGCTAAAAAGTGTATTGGTGCCACTAAATTTGAAGGACTCTAATGAGCTGTATAAAAGGGCCTAGATGGTAGAACAATACTTAGCAGAGAAATCTGCCGCATTTGGATCACGATTTGCGCCCTTAGGCCGAAGTGATAACTCGCTTGGAAAGAGGCCAATGTTTGGAGGGAAGCACCACATTTCGCCGAGCTGTAAAAGTGGCATCAGTAAGCTAGTGCCCAATCGAGGCGATGTTTGCCGCTGATGCCAGCAAAGGCATGGGTCTACTCTGTGCCAATCCTCAATGGAGTACGTTTTGGATGTGGCCAGTATAGCCATCAAGTGAGGGATTATCCCTAGAGGCAATAGACCAAGTCACAGCTAGAAGGACAGCCTGGAGGAAGTGCACTGTAAAATTTTGAGAATCGATCTCGAGAGTAAGGAATGGTATTTATTGTCACCCGAGATGAGGCGAATGATTCACCGACCGTTACAGGTACGGTCCTTTTACATGACCAAGTTGCTTATACTCTGTTTGATCCTAGTGCTACCTATTCATTTATGGTTGAACAATTTGTTAAACTTGCTGGTTTGAGCCCGAAATTATTGGGTATTATATTAGAATTTATATGTTGTTAAAGGATAATGTAGTGGTTGTAGTAGGTTGCCCTGATTGTAAGCTAATTATAAGTGATCATGAGGATAAGATGGACCTAATTATGCTGGATATGTTCGATTTTGATTTGACTGTTAGAATGATTGGTTGACAAAGCAAAAAGCCAAAGTAGATTGCTATTGTAAGATGATTCATTTCAGTCTGCAAGACGGGACTAGCTTTGAATTTGTGGGTAATCGAAGAGAAGCTTCAACTGTAGTAATTTCGTCGATAGAGGCAGGTCGCCTGTTAGAAAGTGGTTGCTAAGGTTACCTAACAACTGTAGTGGATACGTCCATTGGGGAATCTAAGTTGGAAGATATTGTTGTTGTGTGTGAGTTTCCGGTTGTTTTCCCGCAAAAATTGTCAAAATTACCTCTATAAAGAGAAATAGAGTTCGTTATTGAACTAACTCCTGGGATTGAGCTGATTTCTAAGGCGTCGTACAGAATAGCATTGTCAGAACTTAAGGAGATTAAGGCACAAATACAGGAGTTGCTGGATAAAGGATTTATCCGCCCCAATTATCATCGTAGGGAGCACCTATGTTATTCGTGAGGAAGAAAGATAGATCATTGAGGTTGTGTATTGACTACTGGCAGCTGAACCAAGTAATGATCAAGAATAAGTACCCGCTACGGAGGGTCGATGATTGTTGTTTGACCAACTACAAGGAACTTCGGTATTTTCGAAGATTGATCTGTGGATGGGATACCATCAATTGACGATAAAAAAGGAAGATATAATACGCAGACGGTATTCAGGACGCGCAATGGCCACTATGAGTTCACTGTGACCCCGTTTGGTCTGACGAATGCTCCTGCAGCCTTCATGGACTTGATGAACAAAATATTTAAGGAGTCTTAGATAGATTTGTTATTGTGCTCATAGACGATACTCTAATGTATCAAGGAGTCCAGAGGATCACGAACAGCATTTGAAGGTTTTGGAAACCCTCAGAGCGCACCGGTTATTCACTAAGTTCAATAAGTACGAGTTTTGGTCAACTCGTGTGGCATTCTTAGGCTATGTGGTTTTTGGTGAACGAATTACAGTGAATCTATCGAAAATCGAAGTAGTCATGGATTGGCTGAGACCTACGACAGTGATAGAAGTTCGAAGCTTTTTGGGTTTAGGTAGGTTATTATAGACATTTGTGGAAAGGTTCTATGTATTAGCTTTGCCTTTGATGCGTCTGTTGAAGAAGAACGAGAAATTTGATTGGATAGACCAGTGCGAGCGTAGTTTCCAAGAACTTAAGCATAGACTAACTACAGCTCCTGTTTTGACAATTCTATTTAGTCTAGGGAATTTTGAGATCTACAGCAACGCGTCATTTAACGGTTTAGGTTGCGTTCTGATGCAACATGGAAAAGTAGTAGCGTATGCGTTTCGCCAATTGAGACCCTCATCAAATTGAATTATCCGACGCACGATTTGGAGTTAGTTGCAATCGTCCTCGTCTTAAAAATCTGGAGACACTATTTAATGGAGAAAAGTTTCATGTATACACTGATCATCAGAGCCTCAAGTATTGCTCTCACAGAAGGAGTTGAACATGAGGCAACGATGCTAGATGGAGCTTCTCAAGGATTACAATTGTGAAATCTTATACCATCGGCAAGGCAGATAAGGTTGCAAATGCTTGAGTCGGAAGTCAGTAATAGCGCAGATGATGATATGAGAGTAGCTTTTTTTAGAGGAAGTACTCAGATTTTAAAAATGAAGTGAGTTGTCTGTCAAGTCTTATGACTATATAAGGATAGAGCCGAAAGTGCAAGCTAAGTTCAAGGTCTTGCAATCAACAGACCCTGTGATCCAAAAGATCCTACAAGAGGACTCAACCAAGAGGATAGCTAACTTTCAAGTAACCAAGGATGGGATATTTCGGTTCTGAGAAACGATTGTGCGTACTTGCTGATGAAGGTCTAAGAGAATAAATTTTATCGGGAGCACACAGTAGCAATTATAGTAGCCATCCTGGTAGCATGAAGATGTACTAAAATTTGAAGTAGCAATGGGATGAAAGCTGAAATAACCAAGTATATGGCTAAGTGTTTGACTTGCTGCAAGTCAAGGCTCAGCACTGTAAGCCTAGTGTGGGCCGCTGTAGCTATTGGAAAATCCCTGAGTGGCAATGGGAGCATATCATCATAAATTTCATGATGGGATTGCCAAGGAGTCAGAGGGGGAT
>JAGVVM010016291.1:0-12149 GCA_019149425.1 Psidium friedrichsthalianum | reverse complement strand
GGCTGGAATGATTCTTCCAATCATCTTAGAATAGTGAACAACTTGCAAACATTTTTACTAAATCTTTGGATAATGGTAGGATAGAATATATATTTGTAACAAGTTGGACATGATCAATATGTATGCTCTAGCTTGAGGGAGAGTGTTAGATGTATAAAGGATAAATTGGTCTTTAGGATTCTTAGGGCTTATTTAATGTATAAACTCTTCATTATTGATAACACGTGGTTAGCTTTTCCTCTCACAAATGTTTACAATTCGCGAACAAGAGGGAAAAAAAGTTGCCTAAAACGCATGCTAATCAAAGCTAATAACTTAGCTAACGGAGGAACTCTCTAACTACCTGAGCAACTGAATCTACACATTGTTAATTTTTAGATATATTTTCAACAGCCAAGTCAAGCACAGTTTTGATGTATTCAATAGCTGATTTGTCTCCCCGCTGTGCTCATCTTCCGCTTCAGTGGGTTGTTGATTACACGTTAGCCTTTCCTGAAACTTCTCCTGTCTTTCATCAGAGGAACCATGAGGTAAATTCACTTCTGCCCCGTATTCATTCTCCATGTTTGTTTCTTGGTCAAACTTCGAGGCGTTGTCCATCGAGTAAGTGACATTTAACATTACTCAGCAAACAATTTTCCATTTCTTTCCTAGAGTGGCCCACTAGATGAGCAGAATTAGCACAATCAACCTCAACTGGATCACCATGTATTCATCTACACACCCAAAAGAACTACATGGCTGAGCTTGTGAAGAGTCTCTACAACTACAGTTGCCTTTATCATGAGTACCAGCTTCAACTCTTGCTTGGGCGACAAGTCCATTGGGCTCCTCGGAAGCCTCTTCAATTTTGTCCTTACATCGATTTTCATGACGAGATAACTCTTCAGTGGACGGCTGGACGGGTTGAATACTCTTAAGTACCGAGGAAATTTAGTCAACTGTATATCGTTTTGCAATTTGCTACTAAGCAACCGAGGCAATTCAAAAATCTCACCTGTTCAAGAAATTGGCCTCACGCTGTAAGTTTACATGTGGTGAAGTAAATACAATAGGGGAAGAATTTAAGCCCAGGGAAACTTGGGGAACTTGCGCAGCCTTGGCGGGATTTATTGAGAGAGGGTCTTGACAAAATTAGAGAAAGGGGGACAACAAGTGAGAGAAGAAGCTAAGTTGCACATAGCATCAATCAGAAAAACATCACGACTAAATCCAAAGGGCTATACATGTAACGTGCACATTGTTTCCCCCAAATGATTATAAAAATATAACCATGTGCCGGTGATCATGGGCTAGATATTCGGTACAAAGTAAAGTAAAAAAAAAAATATTAACATTGCTCAGGGGCAGCACTGACATCGTAAGCCTAGCTAAAACTTGTCTTGCCTTTTGATTATAACTGAAGAGATTAAATGTTTGTGAATGGGGATCGATGATTATGCGTACACAATTCTACAATGCCTCTTTTCTGCGAGCTCAAGTACATTGATAAGATCTAAGACAAAACAAAACACCCGAAGAGTTGAATGCCTCGATGTCCTAATCTGATATCATCTTCCTGTATAAACTTCAAATTTGGTCTGTCTTACAAGAAAAACTATAAAGTTGAAGCACGTGTTTTTTACCTTATCAAATACAAGATATAGAAAATCATGCATCGGTGTTACTATGCATCCCATGCTGTTCTCACAAACGATCATCTATAGATTTCTCAAGACACGGCAAAGCTTTAATTTAAAGAAACGGCTTCAAGTACATTAACTAAGAAACCATTGCATCAACAGAATGGTGTAACCTCATTCCACCGACGCTTGACAGTTCGATACACATTACATGATTTCGCAGAACCGTTACTTCCAAATAGACACTGTTACATCAAGAAACGTGAATGAAACTACCAAATAAACACCACAGAAAGAACCCTCGAGGGATCGATCCACCAAAAACTCTCGCATCCTACTTCGGACCATAATCCAGCAATATAACTCGAGTTCACATTGACACTGAACTCAGCTGTCGGAAGGCTGAGAGCAACAAGTAATTGCAATCGAAGTGGCAAACAACACTCGATTGAAACAAAATGCGACCGCGGAAAATGAGAATCGGAGTGGAAAATAAACACAACAGCAGAAAACCGGGAGTACAAATCGTGAATTTCTTGAACCGGAGGAGAATCCAACGGAGCACGAGCACAATCAACCGCCGCCACTGTAACGTCAAAAAAAAAAAAAGATTTCCAAGAAGCCAAGCCACCGTATTTGACTTTGACCATGGCCCACCTCATTTATTTCCCTCTCTCTCTCACCCTCTCCCTTCTTTCCACTTTCTGCCGCATGAAGATTGTTCAAGGAGGAGGAAAATAAAAAAGGTGAACCTTCCATCATTTCCCTTGCATGTGGCCGAATGATCACATCTCCACCCACCCCAATACTTTATATTTTTTTTTTCTCCCTCTCTTTCTGACTTCTTCTCTTATTTTCTGCCGTCTGTCCCTCATCACTTCCCCTTACTGTTCACGCAAGAGGAGCTGTCCATCACTCTTCAGCTCTTTCTTCTTCTCGTCTTCTTCTTCTTTCTTCTTCCTTGCTGGCTTTCTTCGGGTTGTTGGCTCCCACTTTCTTTTGTTCTTCGGTTGGCCTCTGCTGCTGCGTCTTCTCTCCTTGGCTGTGTGTGAGCTCGCGCTGCTCCAACTTCTGCTCGGCTACTGGATCTCCGTTTTCTTCTCAGTCATTGGACCTTCGGTTGAGCTTGCTGCTGCTTTTCCTCCTCTCTTCTTGTTGATCTCGGCGGGAGCCTCGGCTGAAGCTGCTCCACCCGTACACCAGCCGTGAGTAGCGACGCCGCGTCCGGCTCCTCCACCTCCATCGCCCGAGGCCACCATTGTCAACGGCCGCCCCTCGGAGCTTCGATTGTCCACCGACTAGCCAAGGACATCGTAGTTTTCGTTGCCGTCGCTCGCCGGAAAAACCGCCGTCGGTTTCGTCGTCGCCGCCGTTCGCCGGAGCCTCGCCGAATAGTGCCCACTGTGAACAGTACCCGGCGTGAACAGTACCTCGTGAACAGTGTCGTCGTGAACAGTAACCAGCCGTCGCCGTCGTTGCCGGATCGCTAGAAATCGGTGAGTTAGCCCCTAACTCTGGGCTAGGTCATTAATTGCGTTCGGGACTAGAATAATTAGTCAACTAGGGTGTTTAGGTACAATAATTGTGGTCGGATTAGTTAGAGACTGGGTTAAGTTAAATGACCACAATTAAATAAGTTAAACTGATTAGTTAGGTGAATTGTGGCTAGTTGATGAGTAGACTGAATTGTTTGATTGCGAGCAAGTGATTGGCTAGAGTTGAGTGACCGACGAACTGTTTGATTGATTGATCGATTGGCGGATTAGGCGCTTGTGGATAGTTTAATTATCCAAGCTCAGGTTATTGAATTATTACCAACTGCTTGGTGTGGTGATCACGCCTGACTGCTGAATGTTCTGTTTGGTCTATGATTGACTGTATGAGGGTTGATCACCCATTTATAAATGCAAATTCTGGTGGATAAATGTGTGTACATTCATATGACCATGTGTGAGTTCAAAGTACATATTTGAGCATTAAAATGGCCTGTGGCCGAATTTTGAGCACGATCGTGTGAGCATTGGGCTAAATGCGGAAGTAATAATTGGATTGATTGTTGGTGTGCTCGTGTGGTCATATGATGGAATAAATCCGTGCCAGTCGTACGGTATCTTTGGGGTAACATCCGTGCCAGTCGTACGGTTCCCGTGAGCTAAAATCCGTGCCAGTCGTACGGTATCTTTGGGGTAAAATCCGTGCCAGTCGTACGGTTCCCGTGAGCTAAAAATCCGTGCCAGTCGTATGGTAATTTTTTCTGATATGTTCGTAGCCGTGCCAGTCGTACGGATCACACGACTTATCATGTGCCGGTCGCAGCTTGTGATGGACCGAAACCCTTATGGGATTCCTGATATTGCCGTGTCGTGCCAGTCGTCGTACGAATCTTACGGATTATCAGAAGCCGTCGCCGAGGGAAGGGACGACGCCTGGTTATGCCAGTGAACACTGCCAGTCGTAGTGTTGAGCCACACCAGTCATGTGCGCTGGACCTTATGGCCGTTAATAATCGGAATACGTGTGGAACATTATGTGTGCAAGCTGTGTTGTATTCTGATTGTCTGCCTCGGTGATTTGACTGTCATGTCATGTGGAGTCTTGCATACGTGTGACCAAGGCGTGATAAGCTTGTATGTGACTGGCATTGTATTATTGTGCTATGTCATGTGTAGGATGCCTGAGCGAATCAGTGCCCTAGCCGGGCTTAGGCGTTAACTCACTGAGATTTATTTCTCACCCCGTCGTGGTTACCATTTTTCAGGTCCCAAGTGAAGATGAGGGCGATGGAGTAGTAGCCCTTTTTGGGAGTAGATGTTTAGCTAACCCTTTTCTGACCCACCTATCTTTTTGCCGGTCTTAAGGAGCCACCCCGAAGAAGGGGGTTTTATTTTTGTTGTTTAGCTCCGTAGGGTTAGCGATCCTCTGCTTGCTGTTGTATTAAAACTATCTGGCTGAATTAATGAAGTATCCTGCTTTTCTATCCCTACATGTTAATTGTTTGGGAGTTTTAAAATGCTTCCGCATGCGTAAGAAATTTTGGTTTGGTCGTTAGCGTGCCTGGGACGCTATCTTTTCCGACCTGTGGCATTTTGGTAGGGATGGCTCGTGCCCGAGAATCGGGGCGTGACATCCCCGCTCAAGGTGGTATCAGAGCAGGTCAGCCTGATCCATCTGGTCGTGGCCTGGAGTAATAAGGAGCGATGGGAAATGGGATAGTTAGTAGGATCGTAAATTTGTGTATGTGATTGTTATTTCAGTTTTGAATTGTAGTTGTCGTATGAAATTCTTATAGATTGTTTTTGGGCGAGCAGGAGTCCATAGGTCCTGCAGGATGAGCAACCGCATCCCAAGAATGCCTAGGAGAAGGGTAGCCCGAGAGGATCCCAGGATGGGCGGGATCCTGCAGGCGTTGGAAACTTTTGGAAAATATAGTGGGACAGCAAGTAAGGAACCAAGCTACCATTACTGAGGCCACCATGTATGAAGATCCGTTGGCTGGAAACGGGAATGGTGGTCAGTCAATGCATAAGCTTGTGGAACAATTCCTGAAGTTGAAGCCACCTAAGTTCTCAGGAGGTGGAGATCCTGAGACTGCTGTTTCGTGGATCGAGGAACTGGAGAAAGTATTCACCCTACTGAGGTGTATGGACGAGGATAAGGTCACTTTGGCCGTCTATCAGTTGCAGGAGAATGCAAGCTCTTGGTGGAGAGCTTCCCAAGATATGGTCTTTCCCGAAGGTACGGTCCCAACGTGGGATGCCTTTGTCAGAGCATTTCAATGGCAAATATTTCTCTGATACCGCGAGGGAACAGAAGATGGAGAGTTCCTTCGCCTGCGCCAGGGTTCGTTGTCGGTAGATCAATATGAGGCCAGATTTGCTGAGGCTAATCCAAGTATGCACCAAGGATGGTGGAAGACCCTATCGATAGGGTGAGAAGGTTCAGAGATGGGCTGAAGCCTGAATTGAAGAGTGTACTGGTGCCACTGAATCTGAAGAACTATAACGAACTGTATGAAAGGGCCCAGATGGTGAAACGAGACTTAGCAGAGAGGGCTGGCCGCATCTGATCGCGGTTTGTGCCCTTGGGCCGAAATGATAATCGGTTTGGGAAGAGGCCGATGTTTGGAGGAAGGTACCACATTCCACCGAACCGAAGAGGTAGTGTTAGCAAGCCAGTGCCCAATCGAAGTGATGTTTGCCGTCTGTGCCGGCAGAGACACGGGCCTGGTCCGTGCCAATTTCAAAGTGGAGCATGTTTTGGATGTGGCCACATGGCCATCAGGTGAGAGATTGTCCTCAAAGACAACAGTTCAGGCCCCAGCAAGGAGGATAGCTTGGGATGAATGCACCGCAAAATTTTCAGAGTCGACCTCAGGTGCAAGGAAGGGTGTTTGCTGTCACCCGAGAAGAGGCGAAGGATTCGCCGACCGTCACAGGTACGGTCCTCTTACATGACCAAGACCTTTGGGTCATGTAGAGGACCGTACCTGTGACGGTCGGCGAATCCTTCGCCTCTTCTCGGGTGACAGCAAACACCTTCCTTGCACCTGAGGTCGACTCTGAAAATTTTGGCGGTGCATTCATCCCAAGCTATCCTCCTTGCTGGGGCCTGAACTGTTGTCTTTGAGGACAATCTCTCACCTGATGGCCATGTTGGCCACATCCAAAACATGCTCGCACTTTGAAATTGGCACGGACCAGGCCCGTGTCTCTGCCGGCACAGACGGCAAACATCACTTCGATTGGGCACTGGCTTGCTAACACTACCTCTTCGGTTCGGTGGAATGTGGTACCTTCCTCCAAACATCGGCCTCTTCCCAAACCGATTATCATTTCGGCCGGCAAGGGCACAAACCGCGATCCAGATGCGGCAGCCCTCTCTGCTAAGTCTCGTTTCACATCTGGGCCCTTTCATACAGTTCGTTTATAGTTCTTCAGATTCAGTGGCACCAGTACACTCTTCAATTCAGGCTTCAGCCCATCTCTGACCTTCTCACCCTATCGATAGGGTCTTCCACCATCCTTGGTGCATACTTGGATAGCTCAGCAAATCTGGCCTCATATTGATCTACCGACAACGAACCCTGGCGCAGGCGAAGGAACTCCTCCATCTTCTGTTCCCTCGCGGTATCAGAGAAATATTTGCCATTGAATGCTCTGACAAAGGCATCCCACGTTGGGACCGTACCTTCGGGAAAGACCATATCTTGGGAAGCTCTCCACCAAGAGCTTGCATTCTCCTGCAACTGATAGACGGCCAAAGTGACCTTATCCTCGTCCATACACCTCAGTAGGGTGAATACTTTCTCCAGTTCCTCGATCCCGAAACAGCAGTCTCAGGATCTCCACCTCCTGAGAACTTAGGTGGCTTCAACTTCAGGATTGTTCCACAAGCTTATGCATTGACTGACCACCATTCCCGTTTCCAGCCAACGGATCTTCATACATGGTGGCCTCAGTAATGGTAGCTTGGTTCCTTACTTGCTGTCCCACTATATTTTCCAAAGTTTCCAACGCCTGCAGGATCCCGCCCATCCTGGGATCCTCTCGGCTACCCTTCTCCTAGGCATTCTTGGGATGCGGTTGCTCATCCTGCAGGACCTTATGGACTCCTGCTCGCCCAAAAACAATCTATAAGAATTTCATACGACAACTACAATTCAAAACTGAAATAACAATCACATACACAAATTTACGATCCTACTAACTATCCCAATTCCCATCGCTCCTTATTACTCCAGGCCACGACCAGATGGATCAGGCTGACCTTGCTCTGATACCACCTTGAGCGGGGATGTCACGCCCCGATTCTCGGGCACGAGCCATCCCTACCAAAATGCCACAGGTCGGAAAAGATAGCGTCCCAGGCACGCTAACGACCAACCCAAAATTTCTTACGCATGCGGAAGCATTTTAAAACTCCCAAACAATTAACATGTAGGGATAGAAAAGCAGGATACTTCATTAATTCAGCCAGATAGTTTTAATACAACAGCAAGCAGAGGATCGCCAACCCTACGGAGCTAAACAACAAAAATAAAACCCCCTTCTTCGGGGTGGCTCCTTAAGACCGGCAAAAAGATAGGTGGGTCAGAAAAGCGTTAGCTAAACATCTACTCCCAAAAAGGGCTACTACTCCATCGCCTCATCTTCACTTGGGACCTGAAAAATGGTAACCACGACGGGGTGAGAAATAAATCTCAGTGAGTTAACCCTAAGCCCGGCTAGGGCACTGATTCGCTCAGGCATCCTACACATGACATAGCACAATAATACAATGCCAGTCACATACAAGCTTATCACGCCTTGGTCACACGTATGCAAGACTCCACATGACATGACAGTCAATCACCGAGGCAGACAATCAGAATACAACACAGCTTGCACACATAATGTTCCACACGTATTCCGATTATTAACGGCCATAAGGTCCAGCGCACATGACTGGTGTGGCTCAACACTACGACTGGCAGTGTTCACTGGCATAACCAGCGTCGTCCCTTCCCTCTGGCGACGGCTTTCTGATAATCCGTAAGATTCGTACGACTGGCACGACACGGCAATATCAGGAATCCCATAAGGGTTTCGGTCCATCACAAGCTGCGACCGGCACATGATAGTCGTGTGATCCGTACGACTGGCACGGCACGAACATATCAGAAAAAATTACCATACGACTGGCACGGATTTTTTAGCTCACGGGAACCGTACGACTGGCACGGATTTTACCCCAAAGATACCGTACGACTGGCACGGATTTTTAGCTCACGGGAACCGTACGACTGGCACGGATGTTACCCCAAAGATACCGTACGACTGGCACGGATTTATTCCATCATATGACCACACGAGCACACCAACAATCAATCCAATTATTACTTCCGCATTTAGCCCAATGCTCACACGATCGTGCTCAAAATTCGGCCACAAGCCATTTTAATGCTCAAATATGTACTTTGAACTCACACATGGTCATATGAATGTACACACATTTATCCACCAGAATTTGCATTTATAAATGGGTGATCAACCCTCATACAGTCAATCATAGACCAAACAGAACATTCAGCAGTCAGGCGTTGATCACCACACCAAGCAGTTGGTAATAATTCAATAACCTGAGCTTGGATAATTAAACTATCCACAAGCGCCTAATCCACCAATCGATCAATCAATCAAACAGTTCGTCGGTCACTCAACTCTAGCCAATCACTTGCTCGCAATCAAACAATTCAGTCTACTCATCAACTAGCCACAATTCACCTAACTAATCAGTTTAACTTATTTAATTGTGGTCATTTAACTTAACCCAGTCTCTAACTAATCCGACCACAATTATTGTACCTAAACACCCTAGTTGACTAATTATTCTAGTCCCGAACGCAATTAATGACATAGCCCAGAGTTGGGGCTAACTCACCGATTTCTAGCGATCCGGCAACGACGGCGACGGCTGGTTACTGTTCACGACGACACTGTTCACGAGGTACTGTTCACGCCGGGTACTGTTCACAGTGGCACTATTCCGACGAGGCTCCGGCGAACGGCGGCGACGACGAAACCGACGGCGGTTTTTCCGGCGAGCGACGGCAACGAAAACTACGATGTCCTTGGCTAGTCGGTGGACAATCGAAGCTCCGAGGGGCGGCCGTTGACAATGGTGGCCTCGGCGATGGAGGTGGAGGAGCCGGACGGCGGCGTCGCTACTCACGGCTGGTGTACGGGTGGAGCAGCTTCAGCCGAGGCTCCCGCCGAGATCAACAAGAAGAGAGGAGGAAAAGCAGCAGCAAGCTCAACCGAAGGTCCAATGACTGAGAAGAAAACGGAGCTCCAGTAGCCGAGCAGAAGTTGGAGCAGCCGCGAGCTCACACACAGCCAAGGAGAGAAGACGCAGCAGCAGAGGCCAACCGAGAACAAAAGAAAGTGGGAGCAACAACCCGAAGAAAGCCAGCAAGGAAGAAGAAGAAGAAGAGACGAGAAGAAGAAAGAAGCTGAGAGTGATGGACAGCTCCTCTTGCGTGAACAGTAAGGGGAAGTGATGAGGGACAGACGGCAGAAAATAAGAGAAGAAGTCAGAAAGAGAGGGAGAAAAAAAAATATAAAGTATTGGGTGGGTGGAGATGTGATCATTCGGCCACATGCAAGGGAAATGATGGAAGGTTCACCTTTTTTTATTTTCCTCCTCCTTGAACAATCTTCATGCGGCAGAAAGTGGAAAGAAGGGAGAGGGTGAGAGAGAGAGGGAAATAAATGAGGTGGGCCATGGTCAAAGTCAAATACGGTGGCTTGGCTTCTTGGAAATCTTTTTTTTTTTTTGACGTTACAGTGGCGGCGGTTGATTGTGCTCGTGCTCCGTTGGATTCTCCTCCGGTTCAAGAAATTCACGATTTGTACTCCCGGTTTTCTGGCTGTTGTGTTTATTTTCCACTCCGATTCTCATTTTCCGCGGTCGCATTTTGTTTCAATCGAGTGTTGTTTGCCACTTCGATTGCAATTACTTGTTGCTCTCAGCCTTCCGACAGCTGAGTTCAGTGTCAATGTGAACTCGAGTTATATTGCTGATTATGGTCCGAAGTAGGATGCGAGAGTTTTTGGTGGATCGATCCCTCGAGGGTTCTTTCTGTGTGTGTTTATTTGGTAGTTTCATTCACGTTTCTTGATGTAACAGTGTCTATTTGGAAGTAACGGTTCTGCGAATCATGTAATGTGTATCGAACTGTCAATCGTCGGTGGAATGAGGTTACACCATTCTGTTGATGCAATGGTTTCTTAGTTAATGTACTTGAAGCCGTTTCTTTAAATTAAAGCTTTGCCGTGTCTTGAGAATCTATAGATGATCGTTTGTGAGAACAGCATGGGATGCATAGTAACACCGATGCATGATTTTTCTATATCTTGTATTTGATAAGGTAAAAAACACGTGCTTCAACTTTATAGTTTTTCTTGTAAGACAGACCAAATTTGAAGTTTATACAGGAAGATGATATCAGTTTAGGACATCGAGGCATTCACTCTTCGGGTGTTTTGTTTTTGTCTTAGATCTTATCAATGTACTTGAGCTCGCAGAAAAGAGGCATTGTAGAATTGTGTACGCATAATCATCGATCCCCATTCACAAACATTTAATCTCTTCAGTTATAATCAAAAGGCAAGACAAGTTTTAGCTAGGCTTACGATGTCAGTGCTGCCCCTGAGCAATGTTAATTTTTTTTTTTTTACTTTACTTTGTACCGAATATCTAGCCCATGATCACCGGCACATGGTTATATTTTTATAATCATTTGGGGAAACAATGTGCACGTTACATGTATAGCCCTTTGGATTTAGTCGTGATGTTTTCTGATTGATGCTATGTGCAACTTAGCTTCTTCTCTCACTTGTTGTCCCCCTTTCTCTAATTTTGTCAAGACCCTCTCTCCAATAAATCCCGCCAAGGCTGCGCAAGTTCCCCAAGTTTTCCCTGGGCTTAAATTCTTCCCCTATTGTATTTACTTCCCACATGTAAACTTACAGCGTGAGGCCAATTTCTTGAACAGGTGAGATTTTTGAATTGCCTCGGTTGCTTAGTTAGCAATTGCAAAACGATATACAGTTGACTAAATTTCCTCGGTACTTAAGAGTATTCAACCCGTCCAGCCGTCCACTGAAGAGTTATCTCGTCATGAAAATCGATGTAAGGACAAAAATTGAAGAGGCTTCCAGGAGCCCAATGGACTTGTCGCCCAAGCAAGAGTTGAAGCTGGTACTCATGATAAAGGCAACTGTAGTTGTAGAGACTCTTCACAAGCTCAGCCATGTAGTTCTTTTGGGTGTGTAGATGAATACATGGTGATCCAGTTGAGGTTGATTGTGCTAATTCTGCTCATCTAGTGGGCCACTCTAGGAAAGAAATGGAAAAATTGTTTGCTGAGTAATGTTAAATGTCACTTACTCGATGGACAACGCCTCGAAGTTTGACCAAGAAACAAACATGGAGAATGAATACGGGGCAGAAGTGAATTTACCTCATGGTTCCTCTGATGAAAGACAGGAGAAGTTTCAGGAAAGGCTAACGTGTAATCAACAACCCACTGAAGCGGAGATGAGCACAGCGGGGAGACAAATCAGCTATTGAATACATCAAAACTGTGCTTGACTTGGCTGTTGAAAATATATCTAAAAATTACAATGTGTAGATTCAGTTGCTCAGGTAGTTAGAGAGTTCCTCCGTTAGCTAAGTTATTAGCTTTGATTAGCATGCGTTTTAGGCAACTTTTTTTCCCTCTTGTTCGCGAATTGTAAACATTTGTGAGAGGAAAAGCTAACCACGTGTTATTCAATAATGAAGAGTTTATACATTAAATAAGCCCTAAGAATCCTAAAGACCATTTATCCTTTATACATCTAACACTCTCCCTCAAGCTAGAGCATACATATTGATCATGTCCACTTGTTACAAATATATATTCTATCCTACCATTATCCAAAGATTTAGTAAAAATGTTTGCAAGTTGTTCACTATTCTAAGATGATTGGGAAGAATCATTCC
>JAGVVM010016290.1:0-34770 GCA_019149425.1 Psidium friedrichsthalianum | reverse complement strand
ACAGGAACAGTTCATTGTATGCAAGATGTAGGACAGAAAGATCTTCCTATACTAGGGATAAAGTGTATTGAAATCTCGTTCATTCTGTTCATAAGCAAGTATTGTCAGCACCCAAACCTTGTCAAAGGAAAATAGATTTGGTACACTCCATTTCCCAACAGATCCCAACGCCGGTTGGCCAGAGAATAGGAGAAGTTGTTGCTCGGCATAGGAAATTCGACCCCTCTAACAGCATAAAAGATTTTTATTATTAATATGATATGAAGTCCTACAAACAGCTCGAAGGAAGCATCCTTACCTCGGATGACCAAATTCATTACCCATGAAGTTGAGGAAAGCATGGCCACATATTGTGAACGTTATTAGTCGGATCATCTGACTCGAGAAAAGAGGATAGGAATTTAGATCAACTACATCAGTTTCAAAAACCGAAAGAGCGAGTTTAAAGTAATTACTGGTCAGCAAAAACAATAAAGAAATTGAATCATTCATGGTGATGTCAACAACAATGACAATAATCAATCACCTTAGTGATCTCATAGCCAAAGAATACATGTAATGTTTCGACTTTCAAGACTTACGAAGTTGTCGATCCTTCTCCGGTAAACTTCAACATTAAACATGCCAAATATGAGGGCTAAAAGATTAAACAGAAGCACCCACAATTCTAACTTGATGCTGCTGTGCAAGCACGCGAAGTATAGAAATAGAAACACTCAAGGTCATTAGATAACTTGTTGTGTACAGAAAATCCCAGTCGCTAAAAGTAGCAGATGTGATGTCTCAAGGGGTTTAGCAGCCAAAAATACAACAAAAGATTGAAGGTACCTATGTAACTCTTGTTCATCAAGCCAACACTTCGTGAGGTATTGCAAATAGTATCTCAATATATTTACTACAAAACATCGGTATGTGGAATGAGTTTCAATGCAGCGCAGATAAAGAAAGATAGTTATAACTTCTTTGCAATGGGTACCATTAACAGGATATCAGTTACAACTTCTTTGCAATGGCTACCTCAACAAGATATCAGAGAAAAATAACACAGGTGGTAAAAAAGAAGACGAACACACTAACTAGATCTTAAAGGAGAACTTCACCTACCTTGTGCAATGAACAGCCTCGAAGCAGTAGATCTTTTGAGCCAGAAGAATGCTCCCCGATTTTACCGAAAAGTATCTCCGCAAATGACGTCCTCCAGATATGGACTGAAAGTCACAATTGATGGCGTTAAACAAGCAAGAAACGGACAAAATTAGTGAGGATAATGAAAGATGACGATCTAGAAAAAAAACAGAAGCTTCTACACATATAAAAAATAAGTTACTTGATTGGGTTTTCTGTGTAAATAAGCATCTTATCAGCGTAGCGTTGGTTACCAATTAGCGTTCGACAATCTGCAGTGATATTTCAAGTCAGCTTGAATACTGCAAAGGGGTGTTGGAGGATTTCTAAGTACAATTACGAATATTGTTCTATTGCAGAGTAATTATAATTTCAATTATCACAGAAGATGACATTACTCATGCTCCACTCGTAATATGGAGTATTTTCTAGTACAGACAGCCACATCTCTGGTACAGCTAAATTGACATGATAATCAAATCCCAATCCACCCTGAGAAGTTGGCTCACACAGGCCTGGATAGGATGTCGCCTGTACATATGGTCTAAAGACATTAGTTGATGATTGTGAAAATTACTTGATAACAATTCTATCTGCAAGCTGCTGTTATTCACTTGTGACTCCAAGGGCACCATGCGAAAAAAAATGTCATGGGAAGAATTTATCTCTCACTTATGGCTTATGAGTCACCAACATTCTGTTACTTCCATTTAAATGGAAAGAAACTGACTAGTTGAGATTTTATACTAATATGAAACTCCAATCGTCCACTTGACGGGGAGAACTTATGACTCGAAACTCACATCTTCAGCAATTGTTACTATATTTGGATGAAGGGCAGGAGTATTTCATTTGCCAAAAATGAGGTACATCAATGCATCCCTGTCAACATATTGGTTGCAGTACCTGCAACAGATTAATTGCCAACTAAGTTCCTAGAAATTATGAGAGCAAAACCAAACAGAGAATCCTTTCACGGGATCTACACTGCATTCAAGACCACAAGGTGGATGATGGAAAAACTTTAGCCAAGATGATCTTACTCTTCAAAGTCTCCAGTAAAAGAGGCAAACCCATTGTGCGTGTACATCATTGATGAGAGAGAGTGGAAGTGGAAACCGTCAACATGATACTCAACAACCCACCTGCCAAACACCATTTAGGAGCAATGCAACATTATTAACTTGAGTACATGCCCAAAGAAACACCGTAAACAGGTCACCAAACATTAAACACCCGAGAAAACACAGCTGCCCCTTTAGGCAGACGGGGGAGTCTGAAGGTCTTAAGTCCATTGATCTCACAGATTAGAAGAAAATATCAGCTGTATTGTATATTTACCAATTTAGATTAGATAGAAGAAATGCAGGACATCAGGGTCCCCATATCTGAACATTCGGGTACCCCAGTATTTGTGTTGTCCTCGCTTACCTACAAGCAAGCAATTTTTCATATAGCAGAAACAGCTACTTGATCAGATTGGTAAATCCACCATCTTCATGTAACCATCAGATGATTTCCACATAACAGATGGAATACAGAAGCCATGATGACACAACAGAATAAAAAATGAATGGCAAATTAATTAGAACCCATACGCAGTTACAACTCCTGAATGCACCAATTAGTACGTGCCAAGGTTAAGGACAGTTCGGGAAAGTTCGAAAAGGAATATTCAGACGTTAGCCATTACACTCAAATACAGCATTGGGAAGGGAACATTTAGGTGTGAGCCATTCCACTCAAAAACAGGTTGGAAAGTAATTTCAGCCAAGCTACAGCGTTCAAACAGAGGAAGGTGACTGGAATAAGACAAGAGTAACAGAATGAAAGTCAAAATAAGTTGAAAAAGTTATCACGTTGAGCAACTATATGTGTGTGTGAACCGGATAATGTGAACCAAGTCCAGAAGATCAATAGCTTGAGCATATCATGTCGTTACAACCTTCACAAAACAAGGAGCATATATTGTCAAGCAGAGGTTCATTATACATTCAGAGGCATCCCTCCGTCATCATATTTAGTGTGAAAATGGTGGTCCAAAATAATCAAAGACTGGAACTAAAGCCTCATCAATCCTGAACAAATTTAATGGAGAAAAGGTCAGGACCATGATAAAAGAAAAACAAGGATATACATAAACAAGTTCCTCTTGCAAATTGGTGACAAAAGCCTACAACATGCTTCTACCTGTATGAAAGTAACAGTCATTTGATCCATCAAATAGCGAGAGACCGACCATCTCATCTGCAGCTGAATAGGAATGGACAATATCTAAAAAGACCAACAATCATGACCTGTAATGAGAAATAGTGAATAAGGAACACTAATTGACAAGCATGACCTCATTTAAGGATATAGGCATGGAACAAAGAGAGGTTGCTTTAGGATGCAAGTGGACTGGCGATGCCCAACCAAACTGCTCAACAAGAAAATACCTTGAGCACAACATGAATTGCAATACAAGGTATATTAACTATATACCTTGCGGAAACAATTTAGTAGTAGACACTTGATTAAATGTTCTAAGAATGTTTGTGGAAAACTTGAAAAGAACTGTGTCCGACTATTTTTGACAATTACCTAATTCTTACAAACTGGTAAAAACCTGGCTATTTTGCTCTCAGTCTTTGCCACGTAACTGAAAGGGTAACACTAATTTCACCAAAGTATTGAGATCCAGGCATCAGAACAGTAAATGCCATCTATTTTCTTTTTTGAGTAACATGCATTGAATTCTATAGTGCATTAGAAATTAATGCAATCAAGCCACGTGTGAAAGTGGTAGCTTGTACAGTCCAAACATCATAAAGTTTTTTACTAGCCTCTCCTAATTAAGAAATTAATTCCTAATAAGTCATTTGTAAGTCCTAGAGAAAATACCATGTGCTTCATCAACCAAGTGCTTGAAGTCATTAGGAGTACCAAACGGCTGCTCACGGCATAAAAATTTGTCACCTGCATTGCCAAATGATGCTTGAAAACATCACATATATCTCGCACCCCATGCAGCAATTGTACTTAAGCTATGAGCAATTAGCAGAATTTTTATCTAGAAGGATGCAAAAGTGTTGGGAATATTTGGCCGATGAGGGCATCTTTGTCTATTTTCTTTCCTATTTAATGAATAGTAGCAATAAGGGCAATATTGTAATTTTGGCCTTTACGCTTTACTATAAATAGATAACTTAGGGTCACATTGACCTAACCAAGCATTCAGTTCATTTTTTTTTCTCTCAACATGGTATCAGAGTAAGGGCTAAACTGAAACCCTAGGCCGTAATTTCTTCTATGCGCAATCTTCTTCTTCTTCTTCTCCTCTCTCTTCTCACCTACACTCCCACTGCGGTTCCCTATCACCTTCTTCTTTGCTCTTATTAACAGTGTAGGACGCACTAACGAGGTGATTTTTTGAATCTAGTGTCTGCCCTAAACCTCACCTCTATGAGATAAATTAAAGCTTCTTTGCAATTTGTGATAGGTGATTCAACCCCTTCTGCTATTTTTTGGATCTTCTTGTTTGAAACTACCATGCCGCTGGCCTACAATCCTCTCATGTGTGAAGACCAAAGTACTGCAGTTCGTGGACCACCACATATAATTTTTTTTAGACTCTTTGGAAAAATCAGAATTTTCTACTTTTTTTCAGGTTTTCAAAACCTGCAAAAAAAATCAATGTTTGCCTTCCCTGATATGATTTGGCTGTTTATTGGAGGACAACTTCAGCCTACTACCAGAGGCTTCGTTCCGATTTTTGGACTTTTTGGCAAGTTTGGGGGTTCGATTGCTCCATTTACCCTTTTTGAGTCAATTTTGAGACACAACTTCTGCAGATTCAATTGTGACCATATTAGGAGATGGCCGTACAGATTATATTACCTTTGCTATGATCCTCGTGAAGCTTAATGGCACGAATTATTTGATATGTCTTGATCAACGTTCTTGATCATTGCAGACCGTGGGCTTATGGCACATATCAACGGCACTTCTGTGAAGCAGGCTATATCAGATACTGCTCAGGATAAGTGGATCTAGAATGACTCTTTGATAATGGCTTTTTTGCCTAACTTGATGCAACCACATGTTGCAAAAGGATATTTGCTTTCTTGATACCACGGCACAGATTTGGTCGGCTACAGGGATACTTAGGGTCAACTCGAGAATGATGCACGGGTATATGAACTTCGGAAAAGGGTTCATGACACCACTCAAAAGGAGATACTATATCTCAATATTATGCTGAGCTTTGGAACATGTGGCAAGTGCCAGATCATTATACAATTATCACCCAACCAATGATGCAGATGTTGCTGCCAACAAGAGGCGTGTGGACAAAATCAGAGTTTATGATTTCTTGGCAGGATTAAACGTTGAATCTGATCAAATACGTGTTCAAGTCCTTAGCGGTGTCCATTCCCTACTCTAGAGCAATCCTATGCCCTAGTTCACTTCAAAGAAAGCTGTAGGATAGCAATGCCTGGCACTATTGCAAAATTTGGTTCGTCCATTCATTCTGATGATACTTCTAAGGGAATTGTGAAATGTGAACATCGTCATAGGCCGTATATTACTAAGGCTACCTGTTGGAAGTTCCATGGAAAACCTGCAAATTTTGAGGCAAAAGGGCTTGAAGAAAGGCAAAAAAAAAAAAAAAAGGGCAAACTGTCCTGAAATTATTCTTGCTACACCCCACTACTAATATTAGTTTGTCTACTGAAATCTTTTGTTGTTGCCTCCTCCGCGGTTGCCAATTCGTCTTTTCCTCTTGCTTAAAACCTAGCCACTTCAGGTATCCTCTTCGAGGGATATAATACATATGCCATTTCCCGCCCATGGATCATTGATTACAGGGGCTACAGATCACATGACAGGTTCTTCTAGTCTCTTTCATCAATACGCCCCTACTTCCAGCAGAGACAAAATTTGCGTAGCTGATGGAACCCTCTCTTCCATTACTGGAAAAGGGTCTATCAATCGTTCCTCCACTCTTCCCTTGTCTTTTGTTTTACATATTTCATCATTCTCTACTAATCTCCTTTCTATCAGTAGTTTGACTCAGGACTTGAACAATAAAGTAAACTTTTTTCCTTCTTATTGCGTTTTCCAAGATCTCGTAATGGAGAAGGAAACTGGATATGATAGATTAGATGATGGTCTTTATCTGCTCGACGGTAGTGGAGTTTCTACATCTACTTTGTCTTCTACGCCTTACCAAATTAATTCGGCATTTATAGATCTCCATCAGTGGCCTGCAAATTAGGTCATCCACCTTTAAGAACTATAGAAAAAGTTTTTCATAGTCTCGTTTCAGCTTGTAATAAAGATGAGTTTTTTTTGTGAAGCCTGTGTTTTGGCTAAACAAATTCGTTCAGCATATCCATCTTCAATTAATAAAAGTCGTTTCCCTTTTCATGTGATTCATACCGATCTCTGGGGTCCTTCCCGGCATACTTCTATTTCCGGTCATTGATGATTTATCGCTTTTATCAATTGTCATTCTCGTACAGCTTGGATTTATTTGTTGAAACATAAGAGTGGCATTTTTCACTATTTCAAAATTTTCACAAAATGTTCCAGACTCAGTTCAATACCACTATGAAAATTCTTCGCAGCGACAATGGCACTAAGTACATTGAGGGTCAATTTCAATAGTATATCTCTCTGATCATGGCATTATTCATCGGACCAGTTGTGTTGATAGCCCGGCACAAAATGGTGCTTTTTGAAAGAAAGAAATGACATTTGTTAGGGATCGTTAGGTCTTTTATGTTTACTCGTCATGTTCCAACTCAGTATTGGAGTAATGCTATCTTAACCGCTACTTATTTAATAAATCGGATGCCGACAAGAATTATTGATTTTTGCACACCTATTCATCGACTTTTATTCTTACTACCTAAATTTTTTATTGTGTTTGTTATGCTCGTAACACCACCTCTAAGAGTGAGTTGGAACGTCGTGGTCTTCTCTGCATTTTTCTTAGATATTTAGCTACTCAAAGTATGATGATGTTACTACATGTGTGAAAGCCTGTAATGACACATCAAATTATTTTTCAATCACAGTGGGTTTACATCAAGGTTCGGCTTTGAGCCGTTATCTTTTTGCACTAATTATGGATGAGCTAACAAAAGATATCCAAGATGAGGTGCCGTGGTGTATGCTGTTCGCAGATAATATTGTGCTTATTGATGAGACCAGGGCTGTGGTCAGTGCTAAATTAGAATTATGGAGAAACACGTTAGAGTCCAAAGGATTTACGTTAAGTCGGAGTAAGACGGAATATATGAAGTGTGAGTTTGCCACAACAAGAGGAGATGATCAAGAATCCATGGATATGCTTGGACAGGAAGGTACCTAAGAAAGATGCTTTCAGATATTTGGGATCAATTTTGCAAAAGTGGGAAGAGATTGATGAGGATGTTAGCCATAGAATCAAAACAGGTTGGATGAAATGGCGTAGTGCATCAGGGTTTTGTGTGATCGCAAAATCCCTCTTAGGTTAAAGGGAAAATTTATAGAACAGTAATGAGACCTGCAATGCTATACGGAGCTGAATGTTGGCCAGTACAGAAGCAACATGAGCATAAATTGGGGTAGCGGAAATGAGGATGTTAAGATGATGTGTGGTCATACAAGGATGGATAAGATAAGAAATGACAATATTCAACGAAAGTTGGAATAGCACCGGTGGCAGAGAAAATGAGAGAACATAGATTGAGATAGTTTGGACACATTCTCCGTAGACCCCTAGATGCTCCGATAAGAACAGAAGTGTGTTACCGCGAACACGATATGAAGAAAGGATAAGGTCGGCCGAAACTTACTTGGAGGAAAGTAGTTAAAACAAGATTTATGGAGTAGGAATAGATTAGCGTATGGTCTATCTTAGGACGGAGTAGAGGAAAGCTATCCGCATTGTAGAGGGAGGGATTTCCTATGTTCCAGAGTGCCCGGCTAGTCCTTTCTATTTTATTTATTTATTTATTTATTTATTTTTGGGATACCCATGTTGCTTTTATTTTTAGTATATTTTAAGCTTTTCGTTTCGGGTTCATCGACTGCCAACCCCAACTGGTTTGGGATAAAGGTGATGTTGATGTTGATGATTCAGCTACTCAAAAGGGCTATTAAGTGTTATCATCCTCTTTCTTGGCGCACCATTGTATCTATAGATGTTGTTTTTCATGAGTCTACTTCATATTATTAGCTCCACCTCTTCATGGGAGTGTCCTAGTGTAGAGGTGTTCTCGACTCTAGATGTTCCTGCGGATATTACTTGCCCTTCTTCGATAGTCTTTGATGTTCCTCCTCCTTCCAAGAGGAAACAATGTAACACAAGAAAACGATAGTACAGCACCGCAGAGGGAGATGACAAAGCAACCACTTCAGGGGGAGACTACTCTCACACCTATTAGACGAACCATTGATAGTAGTAAGACATTGAAGACATATTGTAGTTGGGATCCACTACCAACAAGCAGGTTAAGACATTGATACATTGCCTGTTCAATCATCTCTGGATCCGGATTCTACTGCTCCTTCTGGTGAGGTTTCTCCTTTTGATCTCCTATTGCACTTTGAAAGGGTACTAGAACTTGTAATGAACACCCTATATCTCATGTTGTCTCATATGACTCTTTTGTCTAACTCTTATCGTACTTTTATGTCTTCTCTATCTTCTATCTCTATTCCACAGAATTGGCAAGAAGCTTTTGCAAATGAAAACTGAAAGGCAGCAATGGTAGAGGAGATGTATGCTTTGAAGAAAATGACACACGAGATCTTGTTCTTCCTCCTGGAAATCAAACCGGGAGGTTGTAAGTGGGCGTTTGTAGTTAAACAAAAGATGGATGGTACTGTGGACAAATATAAAACAAGGTTAGTGGTAAAGGGATTTACTCAAACTTTGGGATTGACTATCAAGAAACCTCTGCTCCTATTACCGAGTTGAATACTGCTCGAGAACTACTTTCTTGTGTTGTTAACCAAGGATGGGATCTTTAGCAGTTAGATGTGAAAAATGTCTTTCTTCATGGAGAGTTAGAAGAGGAGGTGTATATGGAGATTCGTCCAGGCTTTTCTTGTGACAAATCTCAGGGAAAGTGTACAAGCTAAAACGTGCACCTTATGGTTTAAATCAATCACCTCGAGCCTGGTTTGATAGGTTTCAGAGAGCTATGGTCTCCGTTGGGTATAGATAAGCAATGCTAATCATACTTTGTTTGTAAAGAACTCAAGTGCTAAAATCACCATTCTCACTGTCTATGTAGATGATATTGTTGTCACAGGAAATGATAGTGATGAGATTGGCCGGTTGAAGAAGTTTCTCGGACAAGAGTTCGAGATAAAGGATCTTGGAAAGCCTCGGTACTTTCTTGGGATTGAAGTTGTCCGATCTTCAAAAGGTATCTTTCTATTCCAAAGGGAATAAGTCCTTGATCTTTTGACAAAAGTTGGGTTATTGGAAGTCATCCCTCTGATATACTTATTGGGGCCAATACTCGTCTTCAAGAAAAGGATGGTGACTAGTGGATAAAGGTCGTTATTAGCGGTTAGTGGGCAAGTTGATTTATTTGTCCCACACCCGACCTAATATGCTTTTGTTGTGAGCTGGTAAAGTCATTTTATGCATGATCCATACCCATACTCATATGATGTTTTCTTTGATCCTCCCACTATGTGAAATCTACTCTGAGGGAAAGTGATTCTTTTGTCTCCCCATGATGGCTTGAAAGTTGAAGTTACACAGATGTATTGATTGCGCTTAGATTCCTGACCCAGAAGTCTATTTCTGGATAATTTATTTCATAGGAGGGATTCTTGTGACTTGGCGTAGCAAAAAGAAAAATGTGTTGCTCAATCTAGTGTTGAAGCAGAGTTTCATACGATGCACAGGGAGTTATGAGCTGTTATGGTTTACAGGATTACTTGAAGATCTTGGTGTATCTGTTCATGGTCCTATGATGGTATATTGTGATAACAAGGCCGCCATTAGTATTGCTGACAATCTTGAATAGCATGACGACACGAAACATGTGGAGATTGATAGACATTTTATCAAGGAGAAGTTGGAGAGTGGATTAATTTGTATGCCCTTTGTTAAGTTAATCAAAGGGCAGACAAATTAATCCACTCTCCAACTTTCTCCTTGATAAAATGTATCTATCAAATCTCACCAGTTTGTGTCGTCATGCTATTCAAGATTTGTCAGCAATACTTAATGGAGGCCTTGTTACACAAATATACCATCATAGGGAACATGAACAGATACACCAAGATCTTCAAAGTAATCTGTGTAAACCTAACAGCTCTAAACTCCCTGGTGCCATCGTATTGAAACTCTTCTGCTTCAACACTAGATTGAGCAACCAATTTTTCTTTTTGCTACGCCAGAAGTCACAAGAATACCTCCTATGAAAGAAATTATCCAGAAATAGACTTCTGGTCAGGAGATTAGCCAATCAACATCTGTGTAGGACTTCAACTTTCAAGCCATCATGGGAGACAAAAGATCACTTCCCAAGAGGTAGATCAAATAGTGGAGGAATCCAAAGAGAAAAACATTCATATGAGTAGGGTATGGATTCATGCAATAAAATGAATTACCAGGCTCCAACCCCCCCCCCAAAAAAGCAATATTAGGTCGTGTTGTGGGACAAATAAATCACGTGCCCACTAACGCTAATAACGACCTTTATCCACTAGTTCACCATCCTTTTCTTGGAAGACGAGTATTGGCCCAATAAGTATATCAGAGGGGATACATCCCAATAACCCAACTTTTGTCAAAGATCAAGGACTTATTCCCTTTGGAATAGAAAGATACCTTTTGAAGATCGGACAACTTCAATCCCAAGAAAGTACCGAGGCTTTCCAAGATCCTTTATCTCGAACTCTTGTCCGAGAAACTTCTTCAACCGGCCAATCTCATCACTATCATTTCCTGTGACAACAATATCATCTACATAGACAGTGAGAATGGTGATTTTAGCACTTGAGTTCTTTACAAACAAAGTATGATTAGCATTGCTTTATCTATACCCAACGGAGACCATAGCTCTCTGAAACCTATCAAACAGGCTCGAGGTGATTGATTTAAACCATAAGGTGCACGTTTTAGCTTGTACACTTTCCCTGAGATTTTGTCACAAGAAAAGCCTGGACGAATCTCCATATACACCTCCTCTTCTAACTCTCCATGAAGAAAGACATTTTTCACATCTAACTGCTAAAGATCCCATCCTTGGTTAACAACACAAGAAAGTAGTTCTCGAGCAGTATTCAACTCGGTAATAGGAGCAGAGGTTTCTTGATAGTCAATCCCAAAGTTTGAGTAAATCCCTTTACCACTAACCTTGTTTTATATTTGTCCACAGTACCATCCATCTTTTGTTTAACTACAAACGCCCACTTACAACCTCCCGGTTGTTTCCAGGAGGAAGAACAAGATCTCGTGTGTCATTTTCTTCAAAGCATACATCTCCTCTACCATTGCTGCCTTTCAGTTTTCATTTGCAAAAGCTTCTTGCCAATTCTGTGGAATAGAGATAGAAGATAGAGAAGACATAAAAGTACGATAAGAGTTAGACAAAGAGTCTATGAGACAACATGAGATATAGGGTGTTCATTACAAGTTCTAGTACCCTTTCAAAGTGCAATAGGAGATCAAAAGGAGAAACCTCACCAGAAGGAGCAGTAGAATCCGGATCCAGAGATGATTGAACAGGCAATGTATCAATGTCTTAACCTGCTTGTTGGTAGTGGATCCCAACTACAATATGTCTTCAATGTCTTACTACTATCAATGGTTCGTCTAATAGGTGTGAGAGTAGTCTCCCCCTGAAGTGGTTGCTTTGTCATCTCCCTCTGCGGTGCTGTACTATCGTTTTCTTGTGTACATTGTTCTCCTCTTGGGAAGGAGGAGGAACATCAAAGACTATCGAAGAAGGGCAAGTAATATCCGCAGGAACATCTAGAGTCGAGAACACCTCTACACTAGGACACTCCCATGAAGAGGTGGAGCTAATAATATGAAGTAGACTCATGAAAAACAACATCTATAGATACAATGGTGCGCCAAGAAAGAGGATGATAACACTTAATAGCCCTTTTGAGTAGCTGAATCATCATCACATCAACATCACCTTTATCCCAAACAGTTGGGGTTGGCAGTCGATGAACCCGAAACGAAAAGCTTAAAATATACTAAAAATAAAAGCAACATGGGTATCCCAAAAATAAATAAATAAATAAATAAATAAAATAGAAAGGACTAGCCGGCACTCTGGAACATAGGAAATCCCTCCTCTACAATGCGGATAGCTTTCCTCTACTCCGTCCTAAGATAGACCATACGCTAATCTATTTCCTACTCCATTAAATCTTGTTTTAACTACTTTCCTCCAAGTAAGTTTCGGCCGACCTTATCCTTTCTTCATATCGTGTTCGCGGTAACACACTTCTGTTCTTATCGGAGCATCTAGGGGTCTACGGAGAAATGTCCAAACTATCTCAATCTATGTTCTCTCATTTTCTCTGCCACCGGTGCTATTCCAACTTTTCGTTGAATATTGTCATTTTCTTATCTTATCCATCCTTGTATGACCACACATTATCTTAACATCCTCATTTCCGCTACCCCAATTTATGCTCATGTTGCTTCTGTACTGGCCAACATTCAGCTCCGTATAGCATTGCAGGTCTCATTACTGTTCTATAAATTTTCCCTTTAACCTAAGAGGGATTTTGCGATCACACAAAAAACCTGATGCACTACGCCATTTCATCCAACCTGTTTTGATTCTATGGCTAACATCCTCATCAATCTCTCCCCCACTTTTGCAAAATTGATCCCAAATATCTGAAAGCATCTTTCTTAGGTACCTCCTGTCCAAGCATATCCATGGATTCTTGATCATCTCCTCTTGTTGTGGCAAACTCACACTTCATATATTCCGTTCTTACTCCGACTTAACGTAAATCCTTTGGACTCTAACGTGTTTCTCCATAATTCTAATTTAGCACTGACCACAGCCCTGGTCTCATCAATAAGCACAATATTATCTGCGAACAGCATACACCACGGCACCTCATCTTGGATATCTTTTGTTAGCTCATCCATAATTAGTGCAAAAAGATAACGGCTCAAAGCCGAACCTTGATGTAAACCCACTGTGATTGAAAAATAATTTGATGTGTCATTACAGGCTTTCACACATGTAGTAACATCATCATACTTTGAGTAGCTAAATATCTAAGAAAAGCAGAGAAGACCACGACGTTCCCAACTCACTCTTAGAGGTGGTGTTACGAGCATAACAAACACAATAAAAAATTTTAGTGGTAAGAATAAAAGTCGATGAATAGGTGTGCAAAAATCATAATTCTTGTCGGCATCCGATTTATTAAATAAGTAGCGGTTAAGATAGCATTACTCCAATACTGAGTTGGAACATGACGAGTAAACATAAAAGACCTAACGATCCCTAACAAATGTCATTTCTTTCTTTCAAAAAGCACCATTTGTGCCGGGCTATCAACACAACTGGTCCGATGAATAATGCCATGATCAGAGAGATATACTATTGAAATTGACCCTCAATGTACTTAGTGCCATTGTCGCTGCGAAGAATTTTCATAGTGGTATTGAACTGAGTCTGGAACATTTTGTGAAAATTTTGAAAATAGTGAAAAATGCCACTCTTATGTTTCAACAAATAAATCCAAGCTGTACGAGAATGACAATTGATAAAAGCGATAAATCATCAATGACCGGAAATAGAAGTATGCCGGGAAGGACCCCAGAGATCGGTATGAATCACATGAAAAGGGAAACGACTTTTATTAATTGAAGATGGATATGCTGAACGAATTTGTTTAGCCAAAACACAGGCTTCACAAAAAAACTCATCTTTATTACAAGCTGAACGAGACTATGAAAAACTTTTTCTATAGTTCTTAAAGGTGGATGACCTAATTTGCAGGCCACTGATGGAGATCTATAAATGCCGAATTAATTTGGTAAGGCGTAGAAGACAAAGTAGATGTAGAAACTCCACTACCGTCGAGCAGATAAAGACCATCATCTAATCTATCATATCCAGTTTCCTTCTCCATTACGAGATCTTGGAAAACGCAATAAGAAGGAAAAAAGTTTACTTTATTGTTCAAGTCCTGAGTCAAACTACTGATAGAAAGGAGATTAGTAGAGAATGATGAAATATGTAAAACAAAAAGACAAGGGAAGAGTGGAGGAACGATTGATAGACCCTTTTCCAGTAATGGAAGAGAGGGTTCCATCAGCTACGCAAATTTTGTCTCTGCTGGAAGTAGGGGCGTATTGATGAAAGAGACTAGAAGAACCTGTCATGTGATCTGTAGCCCCTGTATCAATGATCCATGGGCGGGAAATGGCATATGTATTATATCCCTCGAAGAGGATACCTGAAGTGGCTAGGTTTTAAGCAAGAGGAAAAGACGAATTGGCAACCGCGGAGGAGGCAACAACAAAGATTTCAGTAGACAAACTAATATTAGTAGTGGGGTGTAGCAAGAATAATTTCAGGACAGTTTGCCCTTTTTTTTTTTTTTTTGCCTTTCTTCAAGCCCTCTTTTGCCTCAAAATTTGCAGGTTTTCCATGGAACTTCCAACAGGTAGCCTTAGTATGATACGGCCTATGACGATGTTCACATTTCACAATCTCCTTAGAAGTATCATCAGAATGAATGGACGAACCAAATTTTGCAATAGTGCCAGGCATTGCTATCCTACAGCTTTCTTTGAAGTGAACTAGGGCATAGGATTGCTCTAGAGTAGGGAATGGACACCGGCTAAGGACTTGAACACGTATTTGATCAGATTCAACGTTTAATCCTGCCAAGAAATCATAAACTCTGATTTTGTCCACACGCCTCTTGTTGGCAGCAACATCTGCATCATTGGTTGGGTGATAATTGGTATAATGATCTGGCACTTGCCACATGTTCCAAAGCTCAGCATAATATTGAGATATAGTATCTCCTTTTGAGTGGTGTCATGAACCCTTTTCCGAAGTTCATATACCCGTGCATCATTCTCGAGTTGACCCTAAGTATCCCTTGTAGCCGACCAAATCTGTGCCGTGGTATCAAGAAAGCAAATATCCTTTTGCAACATGTGGTTGCATCAAGTTAGGCAAAAAGCCATTATCAAAGAGTCATTCTAGATCCACTTATCCTGAGCAGTATCTGATATAGCCTGCTTCACAGAAGTGCCGTTGATATGTGCCATAAGCCCACGGTCTGCAATGATCAAGAACGTTGATCAAGACCATATCAAATAATTCGTGCCATTAAGCTTCACGAGGATCATAGCAAAGGTAATATAATCTGTACGGCCATCTCCTAATATGGTCACAATTGAATCTGCAGAAGTTGTGTCTCAAAATTGACTCAAAAAGGGTAAATGGAGCAATCGAACCCCCAAACTTGCCAAAAAAGTCCAAAAATCGGAACGAAGCCCTCTGGTAGTAGGCTGAAGTTGTCCTCCAATAAACAGCCAAATCATATCAAGGGAAGGCAAACATTGATTTTTTTTGCAGGTTTTGAAAACCTGAAAAAAAAAGTAGAAAATTCTGATTTTTCCAAAGAGTCTAAAAAAAATTATATGTGGTGGTCCACGAACTGCAGTACTTTGGTCTTCACACATGAGAGGATTGTAGGCCAGCGGCATGGTAGTTTCAAACAAGAAGATCCAAAAAATAGCAGAAGGGGTTGAATCACCTATCACAAATTGCAAAGAAGCTTTAATTTATCTCATAGAGGTGAGGTTTAGGGCAGACACTAGATTAAAAAAATCACCTCGTTAGTGCAGTCCTACACTGTTAATAAGAGCAAAGAAGAAGGTGATAGGGAACCGCAGTGGGAGTGTAGGTGAGAAGAGAGAGGAGAAGAAGAAGAAGAAGATTGCGCATAGAAGAAATTACGGCTAGGGTTTCAGTTTAGCCCTTACTCTGATACCATGTTGAGAGAAAAAAAAATGAACTGAATGCTTGGTTAGGTCAATGTGACCCTAAGTTATCTATTTATAGTAAAGCGTAAAGGCCAAAATTACAATATTGCCCTTATTGCTACTATTCATTAAATAGGAAAGAAAATAGACAAAGATGCCCTCATCGGCCAAATATTCCCAACACTTTTGCATCCCTTCTAGATAAAAATTCTGCTAATTGCTCATAGCTTAAGTACAATTGCTGCATGGGGTGCGAGATATATGTGATGTTTTCAAGCATCATTTGGCAATGCAGGTGACAAATTTTTATGCCGTGAGCAGCCGATTTGGTACTCCTAATGACTTCAAGCACTTGGTTGATGAAGCACATGGTATTTCTCTAGGACTTACAAATGACTTATTAGGAATTAATTTCTTAATTAGGAGAGGCTAGTAAAAAACTTTATGATGTTTGGACTGTACAAGCTAACCACTTTCACACGTGGCTTGATTGCATTAATTTCTAATGCACTATAGAATTCAATGCATGTTACTCAAAAAAGAAAATAGATGGCATTTACTGTTCTGATGCCTGGATCTCAATACTTTGGTGAAATTAGTGTTACCCTTCCAGTTACGTGGCAAGACTGAGAGCAAAATAGCCAGGTTTTTACCAGTTTGTAAGAATTAGGTAATTGTCAAAAATAGTCGGACACAGTTCTTTTCAAGTTTTCCAACAAGACATTCTTAGAACATTTAATCAAGTGTCTACTACTAAATTGTTTCCGCAAGGTATATAGTTAATATACCTTGTATTGCAATTCATGTTGTGCTCAAGGTATTTTCTTGTTGAGCAGTTTGGTTGGGCATCGCAGTCCACTTGCATCCTAAAGCAACCTCTCTTTGTTCCATGCCTATATCCTTAAATGAGGTCATGCTTGTCAATTAGTGTTCCTTATTCACTATTTCTCATTACAGGTCATGATTGTTGGTCTTTTTAGATATTGTCCATTCTATTCAGCTGCAGATGAGATGGTCGGTCTCTCGCTATTTGATGGATCAAATGACTGTTACTTTCATACAGGTAGAAGCATGTTGTAGGCTTTTGTCACCAATTTGCAAGAGGAACTTGTTTATGTATATCCTTGTTTTTTTCTTTATCATGGTCCTGACCTTTTCTCCATTAAATTTGTTCAGGATTGATGAGGCTTTAGTTCCAGTCTTTGATTATTTTGGACCACCATTTTCACACTAAATATGATGACGGAGGGATGCCTCTGAATGTATAATGAACCTCTGCTTGAAAATATAATGCTCCTTGTTTTTGTGAAGATGTAACGACATGATATGCTCAAGCTATTGATCTTCTGGACTTGGTTCACATTATATCCGGTTCACACACACATATATTGCTCAACGTGATAACTTTTTCAACTTATTTTGACTTTCATTCTGTTACTCTTGTCTTATTCCAGTCACCTTCCTCTGTTGAACGCTGTGGCTTGGCTGAAATTACTTTCCAACGCTGTTTTTGAGTGGAATGGCTCACACCTAAATGTTCCCTTTCCAATGCTGTATTTGAGTGTAATGGCTAACGTCTGAATATTCCTTTTCGAACTTTCCCGAACTGTCCTTAACCTTGGCACGTACTAATTTGGTGCATTCAGGAGTTGTAACTGCGTATGGGTTCTAATTAATTTTTGCCATTCATTTTTATTCTGTTGTGTCATCATGGCTTCTGTATTCCATCTGTTATGTGGAAAATCATCTGATGGTTACATGAAGATGGTGGATTACCAATCTGATCAAGTAGCTGTGTCTGCTATATGAAAAATTGCTTGCTTATGTAGGTAAGCGAGGACAACACAAATACTGGGGTACCCGAATGTTCAGATATGGGGACCCTGATGTCCTGCATTTCCTTCTATCTAATCTAAATTGGTAAATATACAATACAGCTGATATTTTTTTCTAATCTGTGAGATCAATGGACTTAAGACCTTCAGACTCCCCCGTCTGCCTAAAGGGGCAGCTGTGTTTTTCTCGGGTGTTTAATGTTTGGTGACCTGTTTTACGGTGTTTCTTTGGGCATGTACTCAAGTTAATAATGTTGCATTGCTCCTAAATGGTGTTTTGGCAGGTGGGTTGTTGAGTATCATGTTGACGGTTTCCACTTCCACTCTCTCTCATCAATGATGTACACGCACAATGGGTTTGCCTCTTTTACTGGAGACTTTGAAGAGTAAGATCATCTTGGCTAAAGTTTTTCCATCATCCACCCTTGTGGTCTTGAATGCAGTGTACATCCCGTGAAAGGATTCTCTGTTTGGTTTGCTCTCATAATTTCTTAGGAACTTAGTTGGCAATTAATCTGTTGCAGGTACTGCAACCAATATGTTGACAGGGATGCATTGATGTACCTCATTTTGGCAAATGAAATACTCCATGCCCTTCATCCAAATATAGTAACAATTGCTGAAGATGTGAGTTTCGAGTCATAAGTTCTCCCCGTCAAGTGGACGATTGGAGTTTCAATATTAGTATAAAATCTCAACTAGTCAGTTTCTTTCCATTTAAATGGAAGTAACAGAATGTTTGGTGACTCATAAGCCATAAGTGAGAGATAAATTCTTCCCATGACATTTTTTTTCGCATGGTGCCCTTGGAGTCACAAGTGAATAAAAGCAGCTTGCAGATAGAATTGTTATCAAGTAATTTTCACAATCATCAACTAATGTCTTTAGACCATATGTACAGGCGACATCCTATCCAGGCCTGTGTGAGCCAACTTCTCAGGGTGGATTGGGATTTGATTATCATGTCAATTTAGCTGTACCAGAGATGTGGCTGTCTGTACTAGAAAATACTCCAGATTACGAGTGGAGCATGAGTAAGGTCATCTTCTGTGATAATTGAAATTATAATTACTCTGCAATAGAACAATATTCGTAATTGTACTTAGAAATCCTCAACACCCCTTTGCAGTATTCAAGCTGACTTGAAATATCACTGCAGATTGTCAGAACGCTAATTGGTAACCAACGCTACGCTGATAAGATGCTTATTTACACAGAAAACCACAATCAAGTAACTTATTTTTATATTGTGTAGAAGCTTCTGTTTTATTTCTAGATCGTCATCTTCATTATCCTCACTAATTTTGTCGTTTCTTGCTTGTTTAACGCCATCATTGTGACCTTTCAGTCCATATCTGGAGGACAGTCATTTGCGGAGATACTTTTCGGTAAAATCGGGGAGCATTCTTCTGGCTCAAAAGATCTACTGCTTCGAGGCTGTTCATTGCACAAGGTAGGTGAAGTTCTCCTTTAAGATCTAGTTAGTGTTTCGGTCTTCTTTTTACCACCTGTGTTATTTTTCTCTGATATCTTGTTGAGGTAGCCATTGCAAAGAAGTTGTAACTGATATCCTGTTAATGGTACCCATTGCAAAGAAGTTATAACTATCTTTTCTTTATCTGCGCTGCATTGAAACTCATTCCACATCCCGATGATTTTGTAGTAAATATATTGAGATACTATTTGCAATACCTCACGAAGTGTTGGCTTGATGAACAAAGTTAACATAGGTACCTTCAATCTTTTGTTGTATTTTTGGCTGCTAAACCCCTTGAGACATCACATCTGCTACTTTTAGCGACTGGATTTTCTGTACACAACAAGTTATCTAATGACCTTGAGTGTTTCTATTTCTAATACTTCGCGTGCTTCACAGCAGCATCAAGTTAGAATTGTGGGTGCTTCTGTATTAATCTTTTAGCCCTCATATTTGGCATGTTTATGTTGAAGTTTACCGAGAAGGATCGACAACTTCGTAAGTCTTGAAAGTCGAAACAATTACATGTATTCTTTGGCTATGAGATCACTAAGGTGATTGATTATTGTCATTGTTGTTGACATCACCATGAATGATTTCAATTTCTTTATTGTTTTTGCTGACCAGTAATTACTTTAAACTCGCTCTTTCGGTTTTTGAAACTGATGTAGTTGATCTAAATTCTATCCTCTTTTCTCGAGTCAGATGATCCGACTAATAACGTTCACAATATGTGGCCATGCTTTCCTCAACTTCATGGGTAATGAATTTGGTCATCCGGAGGTAAGGATGCTTCCTTCGAGCTGTTTGTAGGACTTCATATCATATTAATAATAAAATCTTTTATGCTGTTAGAGGGTCGAATTTCCTATGCCGAGCAACAACTTCTCCTATTCTCTGGCCAACCGGCGTTGGGATCTGTTGGGGAATGGAGTGTACCAAAATCTATTTTCCTTTGACAAGGTTTGGGTGCTGACAATAACTTGCTTATGAACCAGAGATGAAGAGGATTTCAATAACACTTTATCCCTAGTATAGGAAGATCTTTCTGTCCTACATCTTGCATACATGAACTGTTCCTGCCTTTTGTTAAAAAGTCTGATGTTCTGAGCAAGTTCCACTTGACCTTTTACCTCTCTCTGTTGAAAACAATTTTTGCGTTTCGGTAAGCAGCTTTCGGTTCTTTGATGGTACTGCATTTATTCTGCTCTTGAAATAGAAGTATATCATTTACATGCGCTTACCACTAATGTGCAAACAATTACAATTAAACTTTGTGCAATATGCTAAGGGCAAAATTTAGCAATTTTTTTCTTTTTCGTAGGACATGATGAAGTTGGACGAGAATGAGAGGGTGCTTTCTAGAGGTTTTCCAAATATCCATCATGTGAATGACTCCAGCATGGTATGAAAATTATTAGTCGTAATTTGTTATGGGAGCTTGGTAATGGGTCTATGGATCTTCAGGCTTATGTACCTTTGTGTGTGCGTGCGTGCGGTATCGGCAGCAGCATGCTTTGTTGAAACCAGTTCCAGGTTTTTGGATGTACGAGCAGCGTTTTTTCTTTGGGTGGGTTGGGGTTTGCCTGCATTCTTTGCATTTTTAACAATGCATAACAACTTGAGCTCCATGGCTGAACAAGTAAGATCTGAGGGATTAGCTGAAAGGTTGGTGTGCTAGAAGTCAACAGATGAATACAGAAACCTAAAAGAATTTTGAATATGCTAGGGATTCATCTTCTTTAATGTCAATGGACAAACAAGTCTATATTAGCCCCCCCTCTCCTTCTCCTCCTCCTCTCTCTCACATACACACACACGCACACCCCCCCACACGCACACAAACACTCTCTCTAGTGTGCAGGCATGCGTTCAGATTCGTGGGTTCCTAGTGGTATGTGACTGAGAATGGAACCTCCCATTAGGACATAAGTGCATGCACTTCTGAATGCCATCTTCAAGGAGCTATCACCAAACCTCATAAGTATCATATAATATTGTGATTACAGTTTGTGCAACAAGCAACAAGATTGATCTCCCTTCTGAAGTACTCCGAAACCATGTGACACGCTTATTGTTTAGGCTCGGTTTGTGATTTGCAGGTGATATCTTTTATACGAGGTCCTCTTCTCTTCATATTTAACTTTCACCCAACTGCTTCCTATGAAAGATATGTGATAGGCGTGGAAGAAGCTGGAGAGTACCAAGTAAGTGAATGCTTCATATGCCGAACAAATTTAGATATAGGGATTTTTCCGTAGCATTTAGCTCCAGTACAGCTTGGAAGTGCTTAACATGAGAATATGAGGCTTGCATGCAGACCCCACAAATGTAATCTTTGAATTTGTAAGTCCATGGGTTAGCTCATCTTTTTTGAGTGGTGTGCACATGATGGCCAGGCGATACTAAATACAGATGAAAAGGACTATGGAGGACAAGGGCTTATAGAGGAAAGACAGTATCTCCAGAGAACCATTAGCCAACGGTAATATTCTTTTTACCAATGCATTGCCTACTTATTGAGTTCTGCGACATCCTTCTCCTTCAACTTACGATCCTTAACTCTGTAGAGCTGATGGCCTACGGAATTGCTTGGAAGTGCCTGTACCAAGTAGGACTGCCCAGGTTTGTGAATGGACTGGACTGTTATTGGCATCTCTCTCTCTCTCTCTGTGCCTGGGTGTGTGCTTGTGTGTGTGACTATGATATAGAATGTTTTCAGATGTTGGCGCAACCAACATTATACTGTTGGGCCTTGGAACCAGATAAACACAGTTGATGCTAGAAATTGAACTTGGTACTGGTTGACAAAAAAATACGTCTCACTTAAGAGAAGCTGACTTTTCAGCATCTGACTTGCCCTATTTGTGGTTATAGATTTTAAGTGGATGGAATTTCTATTACCCGTTCAGTAGAAGCAGTTTTACATGCTTTGTCGTTGTTGAATTTGTACTCAGTACCGCTCAATCATTCTCATAAGAATGTATGATTTTCCTGTGTCTAAGTATTCAAGTTATCACGTCAAGCATTGAGGATTCATTTAAAAATGTTGTTTTCCTTTTTCAGAAGTGTGATATATACAATGACTTTCTACCAAGGTTGGTAGTCGCATACAATACTGAGAAAGTTCGTTAGTGATGACCTTGTTCCATCTTTTACCCTGCCAACTCGCTTGAGGATACAGGAGGCTCGATTGATCAGAATTTTCTTTCGTCAAGCAAAGAAAAATTCACCGTTTCATTTAAGATATGTACTGAGAAGCTTCTCACATTTCTGCAGGTGTACAAATTGAAACGGATCTTGAGGATATGAATGTTATTTAACTTTCTCGAGGAGAGTTCATTTGGAGGTTGGAGAGGACAAAGAAATTCTATTTCGCAGAGCTACGTTTGAAATGCTAGAAGCGAATGATAAAAACACAGCTTGGCATGTCAGCTCCAAAAGATTATTTGCCCTTTTGACTAGCATAAATCGATGCTAGTTGCTGGAGCATTATACTGCGACGGTCAAATTAATTCCAACTGAGGTATTAGGTGGAATTTCAGTCTATTCACCTTAGATTTTTTTGCTGTCCTCATTCAAGTATACAGCTTAAACTATTTCTGGCATGGGCAGCCTGGAGTAGCGAAAGTTTCAGCTCTCACAACACGTGGAGTCAATATGAATTGTAGTGGTATCACGGCAGATCTTTCAGAATCTAAAGCACTTACTCCACTTTGTGTCTTGCAGAGGAACGTTTGTGGTTGGTGTAAATTTCTCTGGCAGGAAGCCGGAGTTTGAAACGGGTGAGGAGGCAAGCAAAGATCATGCACATCCATCGTCTTCTTTTTGGCTCCTCCATTTGATGATGCATGTCCGTTGCCTTTTACATAACTGTATTTTCAGAGATAAAAATGGATACAAAAGGAAGTTTGTATTATAATTAGTGGACCATCTAAAAGGAGCTTGAGATCGTTTTTTTAGGTTTTCCCCAATGCTGTAGGGGATTGCGTCTATATTTGTAACGGGGCATGGTGACTTGATTGAGTTGGTGGGATGCATCTCCTGCGCATCCACCTGGTCTAATGATGGCCGCTCGAACGTTACAAGTTTCATGGTGGCTTCATCATAGCTTCTTGTGTATGGCTTCATTGAGCACTTGATTCGAGATTTGTTGGATGGTATGTGAAAGGTCTGCCACACAATCTGCCATTTGAGATCGTTACTAGTATAAGGGGGAAGACAATGTTCTGGTCCGAGTGGTGTTAAATTTGGGAGTCTTGGAAGATTTGTCAAATCTATGCCATCAATCCGTCTGCGTTTCGTGCCGCGCCTCCAATTTGGGAATTCATTTGTCCCTTCAAAGAATTATCAGAGTCATGTCCAGTAGAAACATAAAATTCATCTTCGATATACTCTTCGAAAATGACTGGAAATGGATTCGCCCGACAGGGACTAGGAAGGCAGCTATGACGAGAAAACAATGGTTTAACATTTTGGTTCTTGTTCCCTGTTGATTCAATTAGCCACGCTAAACACTTACATAAATGCGAAGAGCAGGATGTTTTCTTGTCCCATTCCTTTTCAAAAACGTCCGGCATTTATCTGGCATCTAGCCTGATTTCTCTTCTTATTCACTTGAAGACTTCGACGACACTTGCTAGGGTTTTGTTGGAAGTTTCGGCTGGATTAATGGTATTCTATTCACAAGTAGTATGATGCTTGTAAAATACATCTTCTCTTAGCCTTTTTTGGGTCTGGTTTCTCCTAGTTAGACTAATGGCATTTTAATTAGAAAAAAAAAGGTCGATAAACAATACATTGGTAATTCATGACAGTGAAGTTGGTAACCTAGAACAAACTAATGCAAATGAAAGTCGGTAATTTATGAGAATGAGGGATGATTTTGAATCGATCGACTAAAGTTGATAATTTAAAACAAGCATTTTCAACTTACTGAGAAATCACTGGACGAACAGTTAACCGGTCACATTTCACTTACCAACAATATTTGCAATTTACAAACCTTAATTGCAATAAACCAAAACGGTAAATGGTCCCTTTCTTAGCACACAAAACAATAGAATTTTGCTGCAATGTATTAGTGTTCAGGTTTATATCCTGAAAGCCAACTGTGTTGCCTCCTGTCATGTAATGACGGTGAACTCATCCCTAAGTCGTGGAATGTCCACCCAGTCTCATTACTTCCTCCAGTGTGCCCTTAAATCTATCCGTGTTGATCTTCACATTCTGGCCATCGACGCACACACCCCTAACTGCCATGTACCCCCGGCAAAGACAGATAAAGGGTCGACAATCACCGGATGATCGGGCCCATATACTTCGGCGGGAGAGCTCTCCTGGGGCTCTGTCTTGTACTCCAGACATTGCAGACCCATTGCGGTAGCTGGATTTCCGTAATAGTTGGTCGAACCCCACTCTAGTCCTAGCAGAACCACCTGAACTACCACTGCGCCATCCGGCAAAAAGATCTCGTTGGTGAGATCCGCGCCGTGGACTCCGATAAAAACGCTGCACGAACCGACCATCTTCGCAAACAGCTCTAGATTCGACATCATGCTAGGCCCCACCGTCACTACTTGAAAGCCCAACTCCTGCGCCAGTTCCACGATGGCGTCCTCGTCCAGATTTTTTCTCGAGTTGGTCCTGGAAATGAGGACCAGGACCGGCTTACGTAGCTTACCGATCTCGTGCACGTTCTTGGTCTTCAAATTGTAAGATTCTCTGACGAATTGCCTGAATTCACGCATGGAGTGGCCTTCCGGGACGTCGCTAGTGTTCAAAGCTAAATTGCCGTGGTAGCTAAGTCCCACAACTGCCCCTGGAAAGCAGTGAGCACCCCCATCAGATAAATCAAGAGCATCGAAATCAGACAAGCAGTTCAGAATCCTCGAGTATTTCCGAATCCACCATTCGTTATAATCCGTAGCGACGAACTTCAGCTGGGATTGGAATTGCCGGCAGGTGAGGAACAAGGGAATGATGATTTTGCTGAACTCATGGTAGGCGTCTCCCGTGATGCCCTTCGAGAAGATCACCGCTGGGACGTTGTGCGTGAAATTGCAGGCTGGTAAATCAGCGATGTCCCCATGAAGTATCTGGACCGGAGTGTTCAGTTTCATTGCAAGTTCGTCTCCTATTCTCGCGTAGGGTCGAACCGACCGCGTGAACCCAGATCCATCAGACGGCACATGAACAGTCAAACCGCCTTTCGAGATCCTAACGGGTGTAGCTGAGAGACACATTTCAGCGTCTAGGTCAAAGTGGCATGTGAACCCTCCAACCTCAAGCTGGTATCTCTCTTCTCCTGCATCAGGGTGAGACCTCAATGTACTGTAAGCTAAACAAGGACAAACAGGCAAGCAAGCAGAGGTCGAGGGTGCAGTCTTCTGCTTCTGAAACTGCTGTCCTACTCCATTACTAGTCTTCTTTAGTAAGCAAAGAAATGCAGAAGCTGAAAATGTAACCTCGTACTAGTCTTCTTAGTATTACCTTGAGAGCGTCCCTCTCTTCAGTGACTCTACCGACTTCTCCAGCATCACTAGTGCTCCTCCAATTTGGAATCTGATTCCTCCCTAAATTTTAGGGAGGAATCAGATTCCAAATTGGAGGAGCACTAGTGATGCTGGAGAAGTCGGTAGAGTCACTGAAGAGAGGGACGCTCTCAAGGTAATACTAAGAAGACTAGTACGAGGTTACATTTTCAGCTTCTGCATTTCTTTGCTTACTAAAGAAGACTAGTAATGGAGTAGGACAGCAGTTTCAGAAGCAGAAGACTGCACCCTCGACCTCTGCTTGCTTGCCTGTTTGTCCTTGTTTAGCTTACAGTACATTGAGGTCTCACCCTGATGCAGGAGAAGAGAGATACCAGCTTGAGGTTGGAGGGTTCACATGCCACTTTGACCTAGACGCTGAAATGTGTCTCTCAGCTACACCCGTTAGGATCTCGAAAGGCGGTTTGACTGTTCATGTGCCGTCTGATGGATCTGGGTTCACGCGGTCGGTTCGACCCTACGCGAGAATAGGAGACGAACTTGCAATGAAACTGAACACTCCGGTCCAGATACTTCATGGGGACATCGCTGATTTACCAGCCTGCAATTTCACGCACAACGTCCCAGCGGTGATCTTCTCGAAGGGCATCACGGGAGACGCCTACCATGAGTTCAGCAAAATCATCATTCCCTTGTTCCTCACCTGCCGGCAATTCCAATCCCAGCTGAAGTTCGTCGCTACGGATTATAACGAATGGTGGATTCGGAAATACTCGAGGATTCTGAACTGCTTGTCTGATTTCGATGCTCTTGATTTATCTGATGGGGGTGCTCACTGCTTTCCAGGGGCAGTTGTGGGACTTAGCTACCACGGCAATTTAGCTTTGAACACTAGCGACGTCCCGGAAGGCCACTCCATGCGTGAATTCAGGCAATTCGTCAGAGAATCTTACAATTTGAAGACCAAGAACGTGCACGAGATCGGTAAGCTACGTAAGCCGGTCCTGGTCCTCATTTCCAGGACCAACTCGAGAAAAAATCTGGACGAGGACGCCATCGTGGAACTGGCGCAGGAGTTGGGCTTTCAAGTAGTGACGGTGGGGCCTAGCATGATGTCGAATCTAGAGCTGTTTGCGAAGATGGTCGGTTCGTGCAGCGTTTTTATCGGAGTCCACGGCGCGGATCTCACCAACGAGATCTTTTTGCCGGATGGCGCAGTGGTAGTTCAGGTGGTTCTGCTAGGACTAGAGTGGGGTTCGACCAACTATTACGGAAATCCAGCTACCGCAATGGGTCTGCAATGTCTGGAGTACAAGACAGAGCCCCAGGAGAGCTCTCCCGCCGAAGTATATGGGCCCGATCATCCGGTGATTGTCGACCCTTTATCTGTCTTTGCCGGGGGTACATGGCAGTTAGGGGTGTGTGCGTCGATGGCCAGAATGTGAAGATCAACACGGATAGATTTAAGGGCACACTGGAGGAAGTAATGAGACTGGTTGGACATTCCACGACTTAGGGATGAGTTCACCGTCATTACATGACAGGAGGCAACACAGTTGGCTTTCAGGATATAAACCTGAACACTAATACATTGCAGCAAAATTCTATTGTTTTGTGTGCTAAGAAAGGGACCATTTACCGTTTTGGTTTATTGCAATTAAGGTTTGTAAATTGCAAATATTGTTGGTAAGTGAAATGTGACCGGTTAACTGTTCGTCCAGTGATTTCTCAGTAAGTTGAAAATGCTTGTTTTAAATTATCAACTTTAGTCGATCGATTCAAATCATCCCTCATTCTCATAAATTACCGACTTTCATTTGCATTAGTTTGTTCTAGGTTACCAACTTCACTGTCATGAATTACCAATGTATTGTTTATCGACCTTTTTTTTTCTAATTAAAATGCCATTAGTCTAACTAGGAGAAACCAGACCCAAAAAAGGCTAAGAGAAGATGTATTTTACAAGCATCATACTACTTGTGAATAGAATACCATTAATCCAGCCGAAACTTCCAACAAAACCCTAGCAAGTGTCGTCGAAGTCTTCAAGTGAATAAGAAGAGAAATCAGGCTAGATGCCAGATAAATGCCGGACGTTTTTGAAAAGGAATGGGACAAGAAAACATCCTGCTCTTCGCATTTATGTAAGTGTTTAGCGTGGCTAATTGAATCAACAGGGAACAAGAACCAAATGTTAAACCATTGTTTTCTCGTCATAGCTGCCTTCCTAGTCCCTGTCGGGCGAATCCATTTCCAGTCATTTTCGAAGAGTATATCGAAGATGAATTTTATGTTTCTACTGGACATGACTCTGATAATTCTTTGAAGGGACAAATGAATTCCCAAATTGGAGGCGCGGCACGAAACGCAGACGGATTGATGGCATAGATTTGACAAATCTTCCAAGACTCCCAAATTTAACACCACTCGGACCAGAACATTGTCTTCCCCCTTATACTAGTAACGATCTCAAATGGCAGATTGTGTGGCAGACCTTTCACATACCATCCAACAAATCTCGAATCAAGTGCTCAATGAAGCCATACACAAGAAGCTATGATGAAGCCACCATGAAACTTGTAACGTTCGAGCGGCCATCATTAGACCAGGTGGATGCGCAGGAGATGCATCCCACCAACTCAATCAAGTCACCATGCCCCGTTACAAATATAGACGCAATCCCCTACAGCATTGGGGAAAACCTAAAAAAACGATCTCAAGCTCCTTTTAGATGGTCCACTAATTATAATACAAACTTCCTTTTGTATCCATTTTTATCTCTGAAAATACAGTTATGTAAAAGGCAACGGACATGCATCATCAAATGGAGGAGCCAAAAGAAGACGATGGATGTGCATGATCTTTGCTTGCCTCCTCACCCGTTTCAAACTCCGGCTTCCTGCCAGAGAAATTTACACCAACCACAAACGTTCCTCTGCAAGACACAAAGTGGAGTAAGTGCTTTAGATTCTGAAAGATCTGCCGTGATACCACTACAATTCATATTGACTCCACGTGTTGTGAGAGCTGAAACTTTCGCTACTCCAGGCTGCCCATGCCAGAAATAGTTTAAGCTGTATACTTGAATGAGGACAGCAAAAAAATCTAAGGTGAATAGACTGAAATTCCACCTAATACCTCAGTTGGAATTAATTTGACCGTCGCAGTATAATGCTCCAGCAACTAGCATCGATTTATGCTAGTCAAAAGGGCAAATAATCTTTTGGAGCTGACATGCCAAGCTGTGTTTTTATCATTCGCTTCTAGCATTTCAAACGTAGCTCTGCGAAATAGAATTTCTTTGTCCTCTCCAACCTCCAAATGAACTCTCCTCGAGAAAGTTAAATAACATTCATATCCTCAAGATCCGTTTCAATTTGTACACCTGCAGAAATGTGAGAAGCTTCTCAGTACATATCTTAAATGAAACGGTGAATTTTTCTTTGCTTGACGAAAGAAAATTCTGATCAATCGAGCCTCCTGTATCCTCAAGCGAGTTGGCAGGGTAAAAGATGGAACAAGGTCATCACTAACGAACTTTCTCAGTATTGTATGCGACTACCAACCTTGGTAGAAAGTCATTGTATATATCACACTTCTGAAAAAGGAAAACAACATTTTTAAATGAATCCTCAATGCTTGACGTGATAACTTGAATACTTAGACACAGGAAAATCATACATTCTTATGAGAATGATTGAGCGGTACTGAGTACAAATTCAACAACGACAAAGCATGTAAAACTGCTTCTACTGAACGGGTAATAGAAATTCCATCCACTTAAAATCTATAACCACAAATAGGGCAAGTCAGATGCTGAAAAGTCAGCTTCTCTTAAGTGAGACGTATTTTTTTGTCAACCAGTACCAAGTTCAATTTCTAGCATCAACTGTGTTTATCTGGTTCCAAGGCCCAACAGTATAATGTTGGTTGCGCCAACATCTGAAAACATTCTATATCATAGTCACACACACAAGCACACACCCAGGCACAGAGAGAGAGAGAGAGATGCCAATAACAGTCCAGTCCATTCACAAACCTGGGCAGTCCTACTTGGTACAGGCACTTCCAAGCAATTCCGTAGGCCATCAGCTCTACAGAGTTAAGGATCGTAAGTTGAAGGAGAAGGATGTCGCAGAACTCAATAAGTAGGCAATGCATTGGTAAAAAGAATATTACCGTTGGCTAATGGTTCTCTGGAGATACTGTCTTTCCTCTATAAGCCCTTGTCCTCCATAGTCCTTTTCATCTGTATTTAGTATCGCCTGGCCATCATGTGCACACCACTCAAAAAAGATGAGCTAACCCATGGACTTACAAATTCAAAGATTACATTTGTGGGGTCTGCATGCAAGCCTCATATTCTCATGTTAAGCACTTCCAAGCTGTACTGGAGCTAAATGCTACGGAAAAATCCCTATATCTAAATTTGTTCGGCATATGAAGCATTCACTTACTTGGTACTCTCCAGCTTCTTCCACGCCTATCACATATCTTTCATAGGAAGCAGTTGGGTGAAAGTTAAATATGAAGAGAAGAGGACCTCGTATAAAAGATATCACCTGCAAATCACAAACCGAGCCTAAACAATAAGCGTGTCACATGGTTTCGGAGTACTTCAGAAGGGAGATCAATCTTGTTGCTTGTTGCACAAACTGTAATCACAATATTATATGATACTTATGAGGTTTGGTGATAGCTCCTTGAAGATGGCATTCAGAAGTGCATGCACTTATGTCCTAATGGGAGGTTCCATTCTCAGTCACATACCACTAGGAACCCACGAATCTGAACGCATGCCTGCACACTAGAGAGAGTGTTTGTGTGCGTGTGGGGGGGGTGTGCGTGTGTGTGTATGTGAGAGAGAGGAGGAGGAGAAGGAGAGGGGGGGCTAATATAGACTTGTTTGTCCATTGACATTAAAGAAGATGAATCCCTAGCATATTCAAAATTCTTTTAGGTTTCTGTATTCATCTGTTGACTTCTAGCACACCAACCTTTCAGCTAATCCCTCAGATCTTACTTGTTCAGCCATGGAGCTCAAGTTGTTATGCATTGTTAAAAATGCAAAGAATGCAGGCAAACCCCAACCCACCCAAAGAAAAACGCTGCTCGTACATCCAAAAACCTGGAACTGGTTTCAACAAAGCATGCTGCTGCCGATACCGCACGCACGCACACACAAAGGTACATAAGCCTGAAGATCCATAGACCCATTACCAAGCTCCCATAACAAATTACGACTAATAATTTTCATACCATGCTGGAGTCATTCACATGATGGATATTTGGAAAACCTCTAGAAAGCACCCTCTCATTCTCGTCCAACTTCATCATGTCCTACGAAAAAGAAAAAAATTGCTAAATTTTGCCCTTAGCATATTGCACAAAGTTTAATTGTAATTGTTTGCACATTAGTGGTAAGCGCATGTAAATGATATACTTCTATTTCAAGAGCAGAATAAATGCAGTACCATCAAAGAACCGAAAGCTGCTTACCGAAACGCAAAAATTGTTTTCAACAGAGAGAGGTAAAAGGTCAAGTGGAACTTGCTCAGAACATCAGACTTTTTAACAAAAGGCAGGAACAGTTCATGTATGCAAGATGTAGGACAGAAAGATCTTCCTATACTAGGGATAAAGTGTTATTGAAATCCTCTTCATCTCTGGTTCATAAGCAAGTTATTGTCAGCACCCAAACCTTGTCAAAGGAAAATAGATTTTGGTACACTCCATTCCCCAACAGATCCCAACGCCGGTTGGCCAGAGAATAGGAGAAGTTGTTGCTCGGCATAGGAAATTCGACCCTCTAACAGCATAAAAGATTTTATTATTAATATGATATGAAGTCCTACAAACAGCTCGAAGGAAGCATCCTTACCTCCGGATGACCAAATTCATTACCCATGAAGTTGAGGAAAGCATGGCCACATATTGTGAACGTTATTAGTCGGATCATCTGACTCGAGAAAAGAGGATAGAATTTAGATCAACTACATCAGTTTCAAAAACCGAAAGAGCGAGTTTAAAGTAATTACTGGTCAGCAAAAACAATAAAGAAATTGAAATCATTCATGGTGATGTCAACAACAATGACAATAATCAATCACCTTAGTGATCTCATAGCCAAAGAATACATGTAATTGTTTCGACTTTCAAGACTTACGAAGTTGTCGATCCTTCTCGGTAAACTTCAACATAAACATGCCAAATATGAGGGCTAAAAGATTAATACAGAAGCACCCACAATTCTAACTTGATGCTGCTGTGAAGCACGCGAAGTATTAGAAATAGAAACACTCAAGGTCATTAGATAACTTGTTGTGTACAGAAAATCCAGTCGCTAAAAGTAGCAGATGTGATGTCTCAAGGGGTTTAGCAGCCAAAAATACAACAAAAGATTGAAGGTACCTATGTTAACTTTGTTCATCAAGCCAACACTTCGTGAGGTATTGCAAATAGTATCTCAATATATTTACTACAAAATCATCGGGATGTGGAATGAGTTTCAATGCAGCGCAGATAAAGAAAAGATAGTTATAACTTCTTTGCAATGGGTACCATTAACAGGATATCAGTTACAACTTCTTTGCAATGGCTACCTCAACAAGATATCAGAGAAAAATAACACAGGTGGTAAAAGAAGACCGAAACACTAACTAGATCTTAAAGGAGAACTTCACCTACCTTGTGCAATGAACAGCCTCGAAGCAGTAGATCTTTTGAGCCAGAAGAATGCTCCCCGATTTTACCGAAAAGTATCTCCGCAAATGACTGTCCTCCAGATATGGACTGAAAGGTCACAATGATGGCGTTAAACAAGCAAGAAACGACAAAATTAGTGAGGATAATGAAGATGACGATCTAGAAATAAAACAGAAGCTTCTACACAATATAAAAATAAGTTACTTGATTGTGGTTTTCTGTGTAAATAAGCATCTTATCAGCGTAGCGTTGGTTACCAATTAGCGTTCTGACAATCTGCAGTGATATTTCAAGTCAGCTTGAATACTGCAAAGGGGTGTTGAGGATTTCTAAGTACAATTACGAATATTGTTCTATTGCAGAGTAATTATAATTTCAATTATCACAGAAGATGACCTTACTCATGCTCCACTCGTAATCTGGAGTATTTTCTAGTACAGACAGCCACATCTCTGGTACAGCTAAATTGACATGATAATCAAATCCCAATCCACCCTGAGAAGTTGGCTCACACAGGCCTGGATAGGATGTCGCCTGTACATATGGTCTAAAGACATTAGTTGATGATTGTGAAAATTACTTGATAACAATTCTATCTGCAAGCTGCTTTTATTCACTTGTGACTCCAAGGGCACCATGCGAAAAAAAATGTCATGGGAAGAATTTATCTCTCACTTATGGCTTATGAGTCACCAAACATTCTGTTACTTCCATTTAAATGGAAAGAAACTGACTAGTTGAGATTTTTATACTAATATTGAAACTCCAATCGTCCACTTGACGGGGAGAACTTATGACTCGAAACTCACATCTTCAGCAATTGTTACTATATTTGGATGAAGGGCATGGAGTATTTCATTTGCCAAATGAGGTACATCAATGCATCCCTGTCAACATATTGGTTGCAGTACCTGCAACAGATTAATTGCCAACTAAGTTCCTAAGAAATTATGAGAGCAAACCAAACAGAGAATCCTTTCACGGGGATGTACACTGCATTCAAGACCACAAGGTGGATGATGGAAAACTTTAGCCAAGATGATCTTACTCTTCAAAGTCTCCAGTAAAAGAGGCAAACCCATTGTGCGTGTACATCATTGATGAGAGAGAGTGGAAGTGGAAACCGTCAACATGATACTCAACAACCCACCTGCCAAACACCATTTAGGAGCAATGCAACATTATTAACTTGAGTACATGCCCAAAGAAACACCGTAAAACAGGTCACCAAACATTAAACACCCGAGAAAAACACAGCTGCCCCTTTAGGCAGACGGGGGAGTCTGAAGGTCTTAAGTCCATTGATCTCACAGATTAGAAAGAAAAATATCAGCTGTATTGTATATTTACCAATTTAGATTAGATAGAAGGAAATGCAGGACATCAGGGTCCCCATATCTGAACATTCGGGTACCCCAGTATTTGTGTTGTCCTCGCTTACCTACATAAGCAAGCAATTTTTCATATAGCAGACACAGCTACTTGATCAGATTGGTAATCCACCATCTTCATGTAACCATCAGATGATTTTCCACATAACAGATGGAATACAGAAGCCATGATGACACAACAGAATAAAAATGAATGGCAAAAATTAATTAGAACCCATACGCAGTTACAACTCCTGAATGCACCAAATTAGTACGTGCCAAGGTTAAGGACAGTTCGGGAAGTTCGAAAAGGAATATTCAGACGTTAGCCATTACACTCAAATACAGCATTGGAAAGGGAACATTTAGGTGTGAGCCATTCCACTCAAAAACAGCGTTGGAAAGTAATTTCAGCAAGCCACAGCGTTCAACAGAGGAAGGTGACTGGAATAAGACAAGAGTAACAGAATGAAAAGTCAAATAAGTTGAAAAAGTTATCACGTTGAGCAATATATGTGTGTGTGAACCGGATATAATGTGAACCAAGTCCAGAAGATCAATAGCTTGAGCATATCATGTCGTTACATCTTCACAAAAACAAGGAGCATTATATTTTCAAGCAGAGGTTCATTATACATTCAGAGGCATCCCTCCGTCATCATATTTAGTGTGAAAATGGTGGTCCAAAATAATCAAAGACTGGAACTAAAGCCTCATCAATCCTGAACAAATTTAATGGAGAAAAGGTCAGGACCATGATAAAAGAAAAACC
>JAGVVM010016288.1:0-14036 GCA_019149425.1 Psidium friedrichsthalianum | reverse complement strand
TTCCCTCCCCCTTCCCTCCTCTCCCCCTCCCCCCCTTCTCCTCCCTTTTGCTCCTCCCCCCTCCCCCCCCTTATCTCTCTCACTCCCTCCTCTCCCTCTCTTCACTTAAGCGTGGTATGGGAAACGTGGAGTGGGAGTTCGTTGGTCGTGGGTTAACTTTTAGGGACAACTGTTGCACCAAGAAATGAGGAGGGCGGGGAGTGGTCGCCGGGCAGAGACACGAATCAAGGAGCGGCTCCCGAAGGCTTCTAGTTGAGGTGTGCGAACCAAAGTGGCCTAGGTTGTGCATTGTCAGGGTGAGTCTAGGTGTCTTCCTAGTCCAATTGCATAAAAGCCTGCAGCGAACTTTGCATGCATACTCATGTCAGTAGACGCGACAGTAGACGAAGCTTGATTGTTAGTTTTAGAAATGTCGAAGCCTGAATGGGAATTTCTTGGTATAGGCTGTGAACGTGAAAACTAGAAGGCATGAGCAATAGGCGCAGAAAGACCCAGTGCAGAGTTTGCGTCAAGTTCAAGTGCTCCTGCACCTGAAGGAGACCGAGATAGAGGAAATGATGAGGGTGCTGACTGAGGTTAGCAATCTGATGGGTAGGCAAGCTGCTGAGAGAGCTGCCACTGTTGCCCAAGCAGCTGAGGCCGCTTGCCTGCAAATGGAGCCCATGGGGGCAATGGGCATGGAAATGGGGGACGTCAGACCATCACATAGTGGAGCAGTTTCTGAAGCTGCAAAACCTCGAAGTTTGATGGCACTGTGGTGGAGGACCTGAAGTAGCTGCCTCGTTGTGGATTCGAGCAGCTGGAGAAAGCGTTCACCGTGCTGGATGCACAGATGAAGAGAAGGTCTCACTGGCGACCTATCAGCTCCAGAGCACTGCAGATGATTGGTGGAAGGCCACCAGAGGACGAGTCTTTCCCGATGGCATGAGGCCAAACTGGGCTGCCTTCTGCGCAGCATTTAATGGAAAGTATTTCTCCGAGGCCGCCCAGGAGAGGAAAATGGAGGAGTTTATCAGGCTTCGCCAAGGTCAATGACCGTGGACCAGTATGAAGGCGAGTTTGCTAGACTGTCCAAATTCGCTCGAAGGCTGATAGAGGACCCATGTGACAAAGCAAGAAGGTTCAGAGAAGGCTTGAGATCTGAGCTGAAGAGCATGCTAATCGCCACTGGGCTGAGGGATTACAACGAGATGTACGAGCGAGCTCTGGCGATAGAGAGAGACCTACAGGAGAAGGCTGCCGCATCTGGATCGCGGTTCATGCCTGGAAGGGACAACAGAAGTTTCGGCAAGAGGCCGATGAGAGACAACCGCAGGTTCGTCCCACCTGCGAGAAGAATTTTGGGAAAGCCGTCGCACCCTGGAAATCAGAACTGCCGTGATTGTGGCAGAAGACATGGAAACAACCCGTGCCCGAAGAAAGCGGGCAGATGCTGTCACGCCCCGAACCCCAATCGAGCACGCGACACCCCTGTTCATAAACATCAACGAATCCCGGCGTACGCCTGGCCTACGAGTAGCGACGGCCCAGGATGCTCATCGCGGCCAAGCGACGCTAGCGCAAACCGACAATAATCGAAAACCTACGGAAGCGTGCCTTCTATACATACATACATGCACAAGATACAGGGTAGTATAAAAAGGCAAGAACACTTTTACAAAAGAAAAGCAACATCATATATATATATAGAGCGTTCAGTACAGACCCCAAAAGAAAACCTCACTATGGTCAAGCTATCTACGCTCTCAAAATCTAGACCAGAAACAGCGGAACTCAGTCCACCTCCAGCTCCTCCTCTGGATCCTCCTCTGGGTCCTCCTCTGGATCCTCCTCATCTGTGTCCATGGTGTCACCCTCCTCATGGCCATCGATCTCGGAACGTCCTGGGGACGGCATCTCCTGCAGTGGGTCGGGGTCGATCACCTCGCCACCATACTCTGCTGCTGCAACAAGATCGGGTCGTCCTCCATGGGAATCGGGGAGTCTCTTTGAGGTCCCTCGAAGCCATATAGGCCCTCTCTAAACCAGGCCTCGTATCTATGGGGTACAAGGTAAGGTCCACCCTGATCTACTAACACAGTAGTCACATGCCTATGCCACAGAGTGGCGTGCATGTCAAAATGGAGGGTGATCTCAGTATCCATCTGTACTGGCAGTCCAAAAAGCATCGGCGGTGCAGCCATCATGGGTGACCTGGATCTGTAAAAGAAGGGCAACCACCGCCCGTGAGTCGAAACCCAGCAAGCTCACCACTAATCCTAACGCAGGATAGCGTATACTAGTGGGGTCAGTCCTATCCAGTGGACTAGGTTCGCGGTCCAGGGTTCAGACACTCTTGGTCCCCTCGGTACCAATCCCTCAACACGAACGTAAACAGGCAAGGCATATCAAGGCGATTCAAATATACAGACGGCAATAACAGCAATCAATCACAATGCCACATGCAAATGAAACAGGCCTCAGTCGGCCATATCGGTTCCCTATGGAACATGCCCGTCTATCACTCCAATTCCCATCAGGGCTCATTCTCAGTGCCACACGGCAAATACCACACTGCGTCTCGGACGCCTTACGTTGGCCTCCCTTTTCTCTCCATTTCCCATCAGGGCACATTCTCATGTCACGTCTCTGGTGACTCATGCCATGCTCTCGATGTATGCGGGGCCCACATGATTGCAATCAGCCAATCGAACACAGAGCATGCATGAAATGGTGCATAAACACAGCACAGAGCATATCAAGAGACCATTAAAGAATTACGTGCTCATCAAGCCGAATTATAAGAGGGCTAGCACTCCACATACAGTCTCCCAACCAGACAGGCTCGAAAGCGTGTCTCAAACCATTTCACTAGCCAAGCCCATATGACTTAGAATTCTCCTCTCAGCGGACTCGATAATTCGGCCTAAGCCCATTCACTCAGATCAGTCCCCTGGGAGTCAATGTCCCACGACTAATGATTCAGTGTTTTATTAACCCCTTGGTTATAGTCGAATTAGGCAAAGCTGGTTCAAGGCCCAATTAGAGGGTTCAAGTTCAAATGGGCCCTAAGCCCGGTCCAAGGCCCAAGGCCCGCAAGGGTAATTAAGTCCACTAAGATAAGTCGGCCCATCACAGTGTTCTAGGCCCAATAATTGAGTTGGGCCCATTAAGGTTCGAAGTCCCAAGGAATGGTTTAGGTCCATTGAACCAAGTTGGGCTTATTAAATTAAGTAAGGCTGTCACGCCCCGAACCCCTATCGAGCTCGCGACATCCCGTTCATACATTTAAATTCTACTCTCGCGCTCGCCTGATCCACTGTACGCGGCGGCCCAGGAAATTTCTTCGTCGCGACCAGACGACGCGTCCTTCAATCTCTTGAACCTGCGGAAGCTAATCTCCTATCCCATACAAGCATACATACGATCTCGGGGTAACAGAGTGCAAGGGAGGTAGTCGACAATATTAGTCAAACTAAAATTCATATCCATACATATAAGAGCGTCAGGTACATACCATCAACAAAGGAGGTCATCACAATACATTTCAAATCTACGATTGATCAGTTTACATCACCCAGGCCCGATATCTAGTTCTCGTCAACCTCGCTCCAGTCTGACTGCCAAGAGGGCTCTTCTAGATCCTGCTCGATCTCTGGAGAGGACGGCTCGGCCATCCCTGGTGTCTGGGATCTGAAAAAGAAGGCAACCACCGCCAGTGAGTCGAGGACTCAGCAAGCTCACCACTAATCCTAGCGTAGGATAGGGTATACTCGTGGGGTCGGTCCTATCCGGTAACTAGGGTATAGAGTCCAAGGTTCAGACACTCTCAATTTCCCTCGGTACCAGACCCCCAACGTATAAGCAAACGCCCAAAGCGTAGCAATGCAGATCATATAACACAGACGGGCAATAACAGACAGTCAACCATGAATGCCACATGCAAACTGATGCAGGCCTCAACCGGCCATAACGATCCCAGTGGATCATGCCCGCCTATCACTCCAATTCCCATCAGGGCTCATTCTCAGTGCCACACGGCAAACGCCACACTGCGTCTCAGACGCCTTACGCTGGCCTCCCTTTTCTCTCCATTTCCCATCAGGGCACATTCTCAGCCACTCGGCAAATACCACACTGCGTCTCGGACGCCTTACGTTGGCCTCCCTTTTCTCTCCATTTCCCATCAGGGCACATTCTCAGGTCACAACTCAGGTGACTCATGCCATGCTCTGAATGTATGCGGGGCCCAAATGATTGCAAACAGCAGTTTAGTCACAGAGCATGCATGCAGTGGTACATAAGTACAAGTACGGAGCGCATCAACAAATCATCAAAATAATCGCATGCTCATCATGCCAAACTATAATAGATCTAGAGCTCCACACACGGTTTCTCGACCAGCCGAGCTCAATTAAATATTTCGGACGAATTCCCATTGTACTATCTCTCGCCATAGGCGATTCCTTGATTGATCCCATAAAAATCAAAATTCCATGTTCACGGACTCGGTAGCTTGGCCTAAGCCCAATAACCCATGCTAGTTCCCTAGAAGTTAGTAACCCACGATTCATGTCTTAGTCGTCTTGGGTTTCATTGGATTGAGGTTAGCTTAGATTAAGGCTCGGGTAATTGATTTGGGTGCAATTGGGCCTAAGGCCCATTTCAAGGTTCAAGGCCCATAATGTATCTCCTAAATTAAAATATATAATTCAGTCCATTAATAAATTAAATTCGTGCAAGGCCCAAACCCATTTCTGAAGGTTAGCCTGTTAAACCCAATGAATCATTCTTAAGTTTTAGGCCCATTAAGTAAGTTAAGTCCATTTAGGCCCAAGGCCCATCTATTATTCATAAGCCCATAATTGAATTTTAAGTATTAAATATTTTAAGGCCCATTATTAATATAATTTCGGATGGGGCCCAAGCTCATAATTTAAAATAATCTTATTAAGCCCATTTAAGCATTTTTGGGCCCAATTTGGGTCCCTAAGCCCATGCACACTATTGGGCCCTAAAATTGTATATTCGATACTTTAATTATGGCCCAATTTAATTACACTTTCGTCCAATTATAAGGCCCATTAGAAACACTTAGGTCCAAGGGTCCAAATTTGCTCATTTAAGTTTAAAATGGGTCCCCAAGCCCATCTTTATCATTTGGCCCATCAATTCTCACGCTCAAACCCAACATTGCAGCCCATAATTGATCATTTCGAAGCCCAAATATTCCCTTAAGCTCACACGTACGGCCCAATAGCTAAACCCTCAAATTTGCCTAATGCTCATTAACCAAATCCTCCATTTCTCACACTAATCACCACATTCCATCCTCTAACATCCAAACACACATGCATACAACAAGCCTAGGCCATGATTAGGGGTTAAGCTTACCTTGAATGGACCGAACACGACGACGACGCACGACGGAGCTAAAATGGCCGAATAGGCTCACGGCCAAGGGAGGAGGGTCGGCGGTTGAGGCGGCTGTTCTAGCGTCCTTGTGAGCCTTCCAAGACCTAAATGAGTGGGTTCTAGATGTTAGATGGGTTGGGGAAGTGGGCGGAACAAGCCGAAATGGCCCGAGCTCCCCCGATGCACAACGACGAAGAAGGATGGAAGAGAGAGGAACGGGTTTGGTCGGGTTCACGGTGGGTCTTCAAGATCACAAAATGAAGAGAGGAGGGGCCATGGAAGCTTACCAAATGACGTGGGGATGATGGAGGTGGCGGTGGTGGCCGAACGACGACGAGAGGACGGCGGCGTTGGATGGTGGCCGGCGGACGAAGAAGGAGAGGAAGAAGAAATGAAGAAGAAGAAGAAAATGAAGAAGAAGAAGAAGAGGGAGGAGAGAGAGTGATAGAGAGATTATAATGTTTTAGGGAATTAAAGAAAATCAAGAAATAATATTATAGTGGGGTTAGGTAAGTGAATAGTGACCTCGATGTGTACTTTTATGTGACACTTGTACTTGATGGATGTGATTGAAATCCTTGGAAGTTGTGCCATGACTTGATTGATATGATTGATTGATGGAAAGATTGATGTGACCTTGATTGATTTGACACTTGATTTGACTTGCCTCGATTTGCGTGCCAAATGCACCGATCGGGTCCTGAGCGCGAACGAACTTCGGACTGGATTGGGTTTCGATCTACCGTATTTATTCTCAAAAATCCTAATTTATCTAATTCTAAGGACTGAGCATTTACCGGGGGCATTTCGGTAATTTTCCATTCACGTCTTGCTTCTCGACGTGCACCGGCTGTCTGCCCTTCGGGCGATGTTTCTGAAACTGTATCCATTTCTACATTGTGACCATCTTAGAAATTCGATTGTCCAAGATCGGAATTCATTTCGTGGCCGAATCCATTAAATTACGACTCTGTCGAATTCCTCAGACCAACGGGCGGCTGTTTAGGAAAATTTCCTAGGTAGCCATTCCCCTTCGGTTGGTCGTCACAAGTTGATCAGACTCGAGTGAGGCTTAACTAGAGCGTATTAATGAAGTATATCCATTCAATTTATGAATTCCGAAAATGGGTCGAAAATCCAGGATGTCACAATTCTTCCCTCCTTATAAAAATTTCGTCCTCGAAATTTACAGTCTTCAAGCCCATACGACTAGAGTAAGGTTATAACTGACTACTCAAACAATTGTGGGTACTTCTTTTCCATCTCATCCTCGCTTTCTCATGTGGCTCCTTCCATCCCATGATACTTCCAGATGGCTTTAACCAGTGGGATTGTCTTGTTCCTCAGTACTTGCTCTTTTAGATTCTCGATCCTCACTGGTCTCTCTCTATGTACGAGACTCGATCATCCACTTCAATGACTTCATGATCGAGTATATGGTTCGGGTCAGGTTTGTACTTCCTCTCCTCAACATTAACACATGAAACACATTGCGGATCAGAGATAGGTTCGGCGGCAGGACTAGACGATAAGCCAGTGTCCCGATCTTCTCCAAAATCTCGAATGGTCCTACTAATCTTGGGCTCAATTCTCCTTTCTTGCTAAATCGAGACAACCCTCTCTTCGGCGACACTTTCAGAACCACATGGTCCCCAACTTGGAACTCCAACGGCTCATGTCTCTTGTCTGCATAGCTCTTGTGGTCGTTATCTCTTTCAATCAGGTAACCCAACCATGCTTTCCCTGCGTGCCTCAATCATTCACCTTCCTTAATCGTCACATACCGCAGTCTCAACTGCTTATAGTGATCTTTATCGACTCCATACTCTTAGATCCAACTGGCAATGCCACCTAGTATTCTATTAGTAATTTCTTAGGAACACGCCCAATTTATTTTCTCACCCAGGCCAACTCACATGGCATAATTCGGGACCACGATGTCCATCTCATTTCACTTAGCGGAGCGCCCATTATAACTTAAGATATGTCATATTTCAGCCCCTTTCTCGATGCCATTTCCCTGTGCCATGCCCGGGATCCTATTGGTTACGGTCTCTCAATAGGATCCCGGGCATGGCACAGGGAAATGGCATCGAGAAAGGGGCTGAAATATGACATATCTTAAGTTATAATGGGCGCTCCGCTAGTGAAATGAGATGGACATCGTGGTCCCGAATTATGCCATGTGAGTTGGCCTGGGTGAGAAATAAATTGGGCGTGTTCCTAAGAAATTACTAATAGAATACTAGGTGGCATTGCCAGTTGGATCTAAGAGTATGGAGTCGATAAAGATCACTATAAGCAGTTGAGACTGCGGTATGTGACGATTAAGGAAGGTGAATGATTGAGGCACGCAGGGAAAGCATGGTTGGGTTACCTGATTGAAAGAGATAACGACCACAAGAGCTATGCAGACAAGAGACATGAGCCGTTGGAGTTCCAAGTTGGGGACCATGTGGTTCTGAAAGTGTCGCCGAAGAGAGGGTTGTCTCGATTTAGCAAGAAAGGAGAATTGAGCCCAAGATTAGTAGGACATTCGAGATTTTGGAGAAGATCGGGACACTGGCTTATCGTCTAGTCCTGCCGCCGAACCTATCTCTGATCCGCAATGTGTTTCATGTGTTAATGTTGAGGAGAGGAAGTACAAACCTGACCCGAACCATATACTCGATCATGAAGTCATTGAAGTGGATGATCGAGTCTCGTACATAGAGAGAGACCAGTGAGGATCGAGAATCTAAAAGAGCAAGTACTGAGGAACAAGACAATCCCACTGGTTAAAGCCATCTGGAAGTATCATGGATGGAAGGAGCCACATGAGAAAGCGAGGATGAGATGGAAAAGAAGTACCCACAATTGTTTGAGTAGTCAGTTATAACCTTACTCTAGTCGTATGGGCTTGAAGACTGTAAATTTCGAGGACGAAATTTTTATAAGGAGGGAAGAATTGTGACATCCTGGATTTTCGACCCATTTTCGAATTCATAAATTGAATGGATATACTTCATTAATACGCTCTAGTTAAGCCTCACTCGAGTCTGATCAACTTGTGACGACCAACCGAAGGGGAATGGCTACCTAGGAATTTTCCTAAACAGCCGCCCGTTGGTCTGAGGAATTCGACAGAGTCGTAATTTAATGGATTCGGCCACGAAATGAATTCCGATCTTGGACAATCGAATTTCTAAGATGGTCACAATGTAGAAATGGATACAGTTTCAGAAACATCGCCCGAAGGGCAGACAGCCGGTGCACGTCGAGAAGCAAGACGTGAATGGAAAATTACCGAAATGCCCCCGGTAAATGCTCAGTCCTTAGAATTAGATAAATTAGGATTTTTGAGAATAAATACGGTAGATCGAAACCCAATCCAGTCCGAAGTTCGTTCGCGCTCAGGACCCGATCGGTGCATTTGGCACGCAAATCGAGGCAAGTCAAATCAAGTGTCAAATCAATCAAGGTCACATCAATCTTTCCATCAATCAATCATATCAATCAAGTCATGGCACAACTTCCAAGGATTTCAATCACATCCATCAAGTACAAGTGTCACATAAAAGTACACATCGAGGTCACTATTCACTTACCTAACCCCACTATAATATTATTTCTTGATTTTCTTTAATTCCCTAAAACATTATAATCTCTCTATCACTCTCTCTCCTCCCTCTTCTTCTTCTTCTTCATTTTCTTCTTCTTCTTCATTTCTTCTTCCTCTCCTTCTTCGTCCGCCGGCCACCATCCAACGCCGCCGTCCTCTCGTCGTCGTTCGGACCACCACCGCCACCTCCATCATCCCCACGTCATTTGGTAAGCTTCCATGGCCCCTCCTCTCTTCATTTTGTGATCTTGAAGACCCACCGTGAACCCGACCAAACCCGTTCCTCTCTCTTCCATCCTTCTTCGTCGTTGTGCATCGGGGGAGCTCGGGCCATTTCGGCTTGTTCCGCCCACTTCCCCAACCCATCTAACATCTAGAACCCACTCATTTAGGTCTTGGAAGGCTCACAAGGACGCTAGAACAGCCGCCTCAACCGCCGACCCTCCTCCTTGGCCGTGAGCCTATTCGGCCATTTTAGCTCCGTCGTGCGTCGTCGTCGTGTTCGGTCCATTCAAGGTAAGCTTAACCCCTAATCATGGCCTAGGCTTGTTGTATGCATGTGTGTTTGGATGTTAGAGGATGGAATGTGGTGATTAGTGTGAGAAATGGAGGATTTTGGTTAATGAGCATTAGGCAAATTTGAGGGTTTAGCTATTGGGCCGTACGTGTGAGCTTAAGGGAATATTTGGGCTTCGAAATGATCATTATGGCTGCAATGTTGGGTTTGAGCGTGAGAATTGATGGGCCAAATGATAAAGATGGGCTTGGGGACCCATTTTAAACTTAAATGAGCAAATTTGGACCCTTGGACCTAAGTGTTTCTAATGGGCCTTATAATTGGACGAAAGTGTAATTAAATTGGGCCATAATTAAGTATCGAATATACAATTTTAGGGCCCAATAGTGTGCATGGGCTTAGGGACCCAAATTGGGCCCAAAAATGCTTAAATGGGCTTAATAAGATTATTTTAAATTATGAGCTTGGGCCCCATCCGAAATTATATTAATAATGGGCCTTAAAATATTTAATACTTAAAATTCAATTATGGGCTTATGAATAATAGATGGGCCTTGGCCTAAATGGACTTAACTTACTTAATGGGCCTAAAACTTAAGAATGATTCATTGGGTTTAACAGGCTAACCTTCAGAAATGGGTTTGGGCCTTGCACGAATTTATTTATTAATGGACTGAATTATATATTTTAATTTAGGAGATACATTATGGGCCTTGAACCTTGAAATGGGCCTTAGCCCAATTGCACCCAAATCAATTACCCGAGCCTAATCTAAGCTAACCTCAATCCAATGAAACCCAAGACGACTAAGACATGAATCGTGGGTTACTAACTTCTAGGGAACTAGCATGGGTTATTGGGCTTAGGCCAAGCTACCGAGTCCGTGAACATGGAATTTTGATTTTTATGGGATCAATCAAGGAATCGCCTATGGCGAGAGATAGTACAATGGGAATTCGTCCGAAATATTTTATTGAGCTCGGCTGTCGAGAACCGTGTGTGGAGCTCTAGATCTATTATAGTTTGGCATGATGAGCATGCGATTATTTTGATGATTTGTTGATGCGCTCCGTACTTGTACTTATGTACCACTGCATGCATGCTCTGTGACTAAACTGCTGTTTGCAATCATTTGGGCCCCGCATACATTCAGAGCATGGCATGAGTCACCTGAGTTGTGACCTGAGAATGTGCCCTGATGGGAAATGGAGAGAAAAGGGAGGCCAACGTAAGGCGTCCGAGACGCAGTGTGGTATTTGCCGAGTGGCTGAGAATGTGCCCTGATGGAAATGGAGAGAAAAGGGAGGCCAGCGTAAGGCGTCTGAGACGCAGTGTGGCGTTTGCCGTGTGGCACTGAGAATGAGCCCTGATGGGAATTGGAGTGATAGGCGGGCATGATCCACTGGGATCCGTTATGGCCGGTTGAGGCCTGCATCAGTTTGCATGTGGCATTCATGGTTGACTGTCTGTTATTGCCCGTCTGTGTTATATGATCTGCATTGCTACGCTTTGGGCGTTTGCTTATACGTTGGGGGTCTGGTACCGAGGGAAATTGAGAGTGTCTGAACCTTGGACTCTATACCCTAGTTACCGGATAGGACCGACCCCACGAGTATACCCTATCCTACGCTAGGATTAGTGGTGAGCTTGCTGAGTCCTCGACTCACTGGCGGTGGTTGCCTTCTTTTTCAGATCCCAGACACCAGGGATGGCCGAGCCGTCCTCTCCAGAGATCGAGCAGGATCTAGAAGAGCCCTCTTGGCAGTCAGACTGGAGCGAGGTTGACGAGAACTAGATATCGGGCCTGGGTGATGTAAACTGATCAATCGTAGATTTTGAAATGTATTGTGATGACCTCCTTTGTTGATGGTATGTACCTGACGCTCTTATATGTATGGATATGAATTTTAGTTTGACTAATATTGTCGACTACCTCCCTTGCACTCTGTTACCCCGAGATCGTATGTATGCTTGTATGGGATAGGAGATTAGCTTCCGCAGGTTCAAGAGATTGAAGGACGCGTCGTCTGGTCGCGACGAAGAAATTTCCTGGGCCGCCGCGTACAGTGGATCAGGCGAGCGCGAGAGTAGAATTTAAATGTATGAACGGGATGTCGCGAGCTCGATAGGGGTTCGGGGCGTGACAGCCTTACTTAATTTAATAAGCCCAACTTGGTTCAATGGACCTAAACCATTCCTTGGGACTTCGAACCTTAATGGGCCCAACTCAATTATTGGGCCTAGAACACTGTGATGGGCCGACTTATCTTAGTGGACTTAATTACCCTTGCGGGCCTTGGGCCTTGGACCGGGCTTAGGGCCCATTTGAACTTGACCCTCTAATTGGGCCTTGAACCAGCTTTGCCTAATTCGACTATAACCAAGGGGTTAATAAAACACTGAATCATTAGTCGTGGGACATTGACTCCCAGGGGACTGATCTGAGTGAATGGGCTTAGGCCGAATTATCGAGTCCGCTGAGAGGAGAATTCTAAGTCATATGGGCTTGGCTAGTGAAATGGTTTGAGACACGCTTTCGAGCCTGTCTGGTTGGGAGACTGTATGTGGAGTGCTAGCCCTCTTATAATTCGGCTTGATGAGCACGTAATTCTTTAATGGTCTCTTGATATGCTCTGTGCTGTGTTTATGCACCATTTCATGCATGCTCTGTGTTCGATTGGCTGATTGCAATCATGTGGGCCCCGCATACATCGAGAGCATGGCATGAGTCACCAGAGACGTGACATGAGAATGTGCCCTGATGGGAAATGGAGAGAAAAGGGAGGCCAACGTAAGGCGTCCGAGACGCAGTGTGGTATTTGCCGTGTGGCACTGAGAATGAGCCCTGATGGGAATTGGAGTGATAGACGGGCATGTTCCATAGGGAACCGATATGGCCGACTGAGGCCTGTTTCATTTGCATGTGGCATTGTGATTGATTGCTGTTATTGCCGTCTGTATATTTGAATCGCCTTGATATGCCTTGCCTGTTTACGTTCGTGTTGAGGGATTGGTACCGAGGGGACCAAGAGTGTCTGAACCCTGGACCGCGAACCTAGTCCACTGGATAGGACTGACCCCACTAGTATACGCTATCCTGCGTTAGGATTAGTGGTGAGCTTGCTGGGTTTCGACTCACGGGCGGTGGTTGCCCTTCTTTTACAGATCCAGGTCACCCATGATGGCTGCACCGCCGATGCTTTTTGGACTGCCAGTACAGATGGATACTGAGATCACCCTCCATTTTGACATGCACGCCACTCTGTGGCATAGGCATGTGACTACTGTGTTAGTAGATCAGGGTGGACCTTACCTTGTACCCCATAGATACGAGGCCTGGTTTAGAGAGGGCCTATATGGCTTCGAGGACCTCAAAGAGACTCCCCGATTCCCATGGAGGACGACCCGATCTTGTTGCAGCCAGCAGAGTATGGTGGCGAGGTGATCGACCCCGACCCACTGCAGGAGATGCCGTCCCCAGGACGTTCCGAGATCGATGGCCATGAGAGGTGACACCATGGACACAGATGAGGAGGATCCAGAGGAGGACCCAGAGGAGGATCCAGAGGAGGAGCTGGAGGTGGACTGAGTTCCGCTGTTTCTGGTCTAGATTTTGAGAGCGTAGATAGCTTGACCATAGTGAGGTTTTCTTTTGGGGTCTGTACTGAACGCTCTATATATATATATGATGTTGCTTTTCTTTTGTAAAAGTGTTCTTGCCTTTTTATACTACCCTGTATCTTGTGCATGTATGTATGTATAGAAGGCACGCTTCCGTAGGTTTTCGATTATTGTCGGTTTGCGCTAGCGTCGCTTGGCCGCGATGAGCATCCTGGGCCGTCGCTACTCGTAGGCCAGGCTACGCCGGGATTCGTTGATGTTTATGAACAGGGGTGTCGCGTGCTCGATTGGGGTTCGGGGCGTGACAGCATCTGCCCGCTTTCTTCGGGCACGGGTTGTTTCCATGTCTTCTGCCACAATCACGGCAGTTCTGATTTCCAGGGTGCGACGGCTTTCCCAAAATTCTTCTCGCAGGTGGGACGAACCTGCGGTTGTCTCTCATCGGCCTCTTGCCGAAACTTCTGTTGTCCCTTCCAGGCATGAACCGCGATCCAGATGCGGCAGCCTTCTCCTGTAGGTCTCTCTCTATCGCCAGAGCTCGCTCGTACATCTCGTTGTAATCCCTCAGCCCAGTGGCGATTAGCATGCTCTTCAGCTCAGATCTCAAGCCTTCTCTGAACCTTCTTGCTTTGTCACATGGTCCTCTATCAGCCTTCGAGCGAATTTGGACAGTCTAGCAAACTCGCCTTCATACTGGTCCACGGTCATTGACCCTTGGCGAAGCCTGATAAACTCCTCCATTTTCCTCTCCTGGGCGGCCTCGGAGAAATACTTTCCATTAATGCTGCGCAGAAGGCAGCCCAGTTTGGCCTCATGCCATCGGGAAAGACTCGTCCTCTGGTGGCCTTCCACCAATCATCTGCAGTGCTCTGGAGCTGATAGGTCGCCAGTGAGACTTCTCTT
>JAGVVM010016287.1:0-12981 GCA_019149425.1 Psidium friedrichsthalianum | reverse complement strand
AAACTATGCACCGCACGTCTCACCCACCATCAATAAGCAATACAAGTCTCAACATTATTTTATGACATATACATCGGCTTAGCAGCAGCAAGATGATTTTCACCTCAAAAAAAAACTAGCGTCACCCCCCAATCTACACCTCTCATTTAGCGACTCAAATATATCATCCACTTCTACAATCCTTTAGCCCCACTCTCCCCCCCCCCCCCAATACATCACGCTACAGGTGGGGATTCGAGAAAACTACCTCCTCGACTGCACGTGGTGAGTTGAGGGAAGTTTGTTGATGAACCCGGGACGGGTGCGCGCGACGAAGCGAGAAATATTCCGGCCCTCCTCCCTCCCTTGCTGTTGCTTTCCGCGGATCGCTCTTCGTTAGATTTTTTTTTCTGTTTTTTTTTTTAAAGATCACTCTTATTTCTTTCTCTCAAAATCTCCAATCCCTACCATATTTTTTTCTCTTTCCTCCCCCTCTTAGGAGTCCCTGAGATTCTTAGAGACATTGCCCAATTGGGTCCCTGAGATTTTGAGCCATTGCAATTGAGTACCCTAAGATTTTGTAGCATTTAGCGAATCCTTGAGAGTCCCTACGAGAGTTATGAGTACATCCGCAATTCCAGTACCCTAGAAGAAATTTTCACAAAGATGTTCGCGCCGATTTTCCCCATGTCTAGTCCTAATCAACAAAACCCCCTCACCTTATCCAAATTTTTTTTAGCCTCAAATCCACGCCCCCGTTAGACTATAATGCAATGCAGACAATTAAACATGCGAATGCCCCATGAAAAATTATTTTTGGCCGAGAATCAATTCTCATTTTTATGCCAAGAAAATCAAAATCAAATTTAAGGTTAGTCACAGCCTAGCCCTCTCTTGAGTGGAGTCGTAGAGCTTGTCAAAGACAAAATTGAAACTAAAATTTTTCGCAATACAAATGATGCAAACGATCAAATAAACATCTATTATATATATATACATCATGTATATTATATATATAACTCTTGTGTCGCGGAGTTTTAGTCCACATTTTCTAACAGAGAATGATGCATGAATATACAAGACTGAAAATAACATGTGATCAAGACTCCTTTTTCCCCGTGAATGGCAATAAGTAAAAAAAAAAAAAAACCAAAAAAAATAACCCCCAGTATTAAAGAAATATGCACATGCGATCGCATATAGAGATACCCATTTTGTACCAAACTACCTCATAATGCTGAATGAATATCACCTCAAGCTCCAAACTTCTGTAGATGCCTGCGAAACGTTAAGCGTACTATCGCTGCTGCCTATCCGTCTACAGAAGGTTTTTCCCCCTGATAGCGCATATAAAGCCAAGCCTAGCTAATCATGTAAAGTCCGGAGATGCGTAGTCCACTAGCATCTCGTTCGAGTGCCAATCACATATGAAATAATTTTTTAGTTTCCTTCAAGATCATTAAAAACTAGTCTTTGAGATACTGAAAGGGTTTTATCCCCAAAACTATAAGAGCCATGTGATCTATGAATTTTGACGATGGTGATGGGCTACCTCCCCAAAAAAATCTCTTTAGGTGGAAACACATCAAGGCAGTAGTACCGCCAACTCCCACAGGGCGGTAGACCATATCGGAAGGATATGTCGCAGAAGACCGAAGGCGATATCAAGGAGGGATATGCTAGCCACATCTTACAGAGCAGAAATCCTAATCAAGAGATGAATGAAGGCTTACCGCCAACACCCAAGGGCGGATGACCAGTAACAAATCCAGAGATGAGGTACCGCCAACCCCACAGGGCGGTGACCAGATTGAAATTGTACTGCACGAATTGTATCAGTGCAAACACAGGATGTTGGAATTGTAATTTTGAGAAGAGGTCCAGGAAACTTACCTGGATTTTCTGGGTAGTTAAGAGGTAGATTTCTTTCAAGATCATTAGAGCTGGTCTTTGATGATCTGAAAGGGACCGAGATCACTAGAGCTGGTCTTTGATGATCCGGAAGAGTTTCGAGATCGCTAGAGCTGGTCTTGGACGATCCGAAAGGGAGATGTGCCGCCAATCTCATAGGGCGGTAATTACATCGAGAGGGTGTGCTACACGAGCCATGTCAGTATAAACACAAGATATTCAAAAATGGGTTCAGAAAACTTACCTGGGTCTTCTGAACGAATGGTCAAGGAGTAGACAGGCTGACTGCATCATACCTGCTTATTCACTTGAAGCATATAGACAAAATCAATGCTAATGCGACATGTATTTCATAAAAATCACACTTCACTGAAGAAGGTGAATGCTTGAATGACTGTATGTGTCGCAACAGATTTGAGTGCCTTAACAATCATCAGATTTTCATTCTTTTGAAAGGCTCAGGTTGAAAACATACTTACCTGAGAGCTTGGAAGATTGCCAAGTGGACACTTTGCCAGCATGGCTTGTTCATTCAATCATCCTTGGATGAATTTCAAGACCTCATGAGGTAACTTGAATATTAGGGATGCATGTGCTCAAACAATGTTTAGATGTAACATGTACAGGCATGCATGCTGAAATTCATTCAGTGGATTTATGCAAAACTATTCTGTCAAGTTCGCATCACCAATTCTGTTCAAGGAGGTAATTACATTGTGAATACCTCGAATGTACTCTGAATGGGGGACTTCAGTCCGAAAGGGCTTTCTCCTACTCTCGAGAAAAGCTATTTATCCTAACTGTAGGATTCAAGAGAAATCACTCAATCTTACCATCATCGCTTTCAACAAGGGTCTGAGTAATCTCGCAATTGATACGACCAAGCCGATCTAGAGGTCTTGATTGGGACCGTAATATAGGCTAGGTCAATGGCTTACCAAATGGGACTCCTGTGGAGTCAAGGCTTTTTTGAAAGAGATCTTCATCATCTGCTCCGGGTTTACAAGTCAAGAACCCTGCAAAAATGAGAGAGAAATAATCCTGCTCGAACTTCTTCGAGCGATGCTTAAAATCATTCAACTTCTACGTTAATTCATGTGCCCTAATCAGAAGAGGCTTTGAAGGGTTGTAACGTAGGTTAGGATTTGGGACTGAGAAACGAAAAGGCTCGTTTTGGCTCAGAAAATATATAAGAATGGCTTGATGCTAGTGATCATTGCTGTCTTGTCACCGATCTTGGCCTTCTGAAATTGATTTCAAAATGTGCCATCACTGCTTGAGGATGGAGCTTCCGCTGATGATTGCAATTTCCCATTTGACTCTCTTGGAGACTTTTTCTTTACAAGTCTGTCATTTGGGATTTTCAAAATAAATGAACAAGGATTTGAATGGGCATTGGCCTCGCTTTTGATAGGCATTTTGCTTTTTATTGCCCGGATTTTCTGTGGGACTAGCCTTTGCTTTTCTTACTCCCATCTCCCTTTTCTTTCTTTTTTTTTTTTTGAGATTTTTTTTTTTCTCTTCTTTTTAAATCCCATGATTTTGAATGAGAGATTAAAACAGCATGAATACTAACTGACAAAAGCTGTGTCAAACGATCACATGAAGCAAGATTTGGGAATTCTCTTTAACCCGATCTCTTCAATTTGAGTGATGGCGTTATCTTCAAATGAATTGATCACCAACAGAGAAATGAACATACAGGCTCAAGTGGGCTATGCAATGGATGTAGTGTATAGGATAGAGAAATGAATGCTCTTCATCATCCTAAGGCACTTGAATTAAAGTTCGAGTAAAATGCAAAGCAAGACCCGAAGATTGATGCTAGTCTGAGCAAGAGAATTTCTAACCATTTACCTCATGCTGTTGCTGGAATTACCTCGTCCTGCCCCAATGTGGGGTGGTTCTTGACAGGGGTAAGAAAATGAAACCGCCGCTCAAGAGGTTTGCAATGGACACCTGTAGTGTTTAGATAGAGAAATGGATGCCTCTGTCATTTCGGCTATCGTACTTTTTGCGAGAAAACACACCGCCTCGAGGAATGCGGATTCCGACTACCGCTCATCTCACTGGGGATTAGATTACAGGACGTGTATGGGAATGGCTTGCCTTTCATCATCCTGTCATGCCCCATTCGATGCATCATATGCAATTCATGCTCCCTATTCAAAGTTGGTAAATTAAACATGAAGAACAATCATGTATAAATCACACAATTTGCAAGCATTTTTTCAATCAAGCAGATGTAGCAATTAATCAGAATTGCCATGCTTCTCAAAAACAGATGAAGGGGAATCTAAGTTGTCCCAAGACATGCGAGCGGATCAAACGAGTTTGAGTCGAGGAGGAGCTCATTCTCATGTTTGCCCCAGAATAAAAATATGCTCGCTCTAGTTGTGATATGGCGAAGGCCAACATGGTTGGTCGAATGCCCTTGTTTGCCTCATTTCCATCAGGATGGATCGCATCAGGCGATCATGGCTTTTGCCAAAATTGGGAATTGCTCCAGACATAGTCACTGCTGGGGATTTGACTTTGAGTTTCGGCAAATGACTTGTTTCCACACCGGATCCTACACAAGAGAATGTGCATGAAATAGAATCTTAAGATGATGGAGAAGCTTCGATTTTGATTTGCTTCAGTGGTAGCAATCAAAAGCATGTCTTCTAGTTCGGCACTTGCAAAAATTGGGTGTCACTTTGAAAGACATATGAGACAGAGAGAGAGGGTACTCCCTCTTTCCAATTTTGGATCTCGCTATTAATTTGCCCCATTCTCAATCAGGTAGGCTTTGGCAGAATCCAAAATTGCCCCCCTGTACATGCCCCAGCTGGGAGTTTGACTTTGGGAATTTTGACGGATAAGGACCTCTTCTATTTGCCCGGTGTTCCTTTAGCTGACGTCGCATGGTCAAAAGGTCGGTGAAGCAAAGATTTGCTTTGATCGATTGATATCAAATAACTCATGAGATTTTTGTGAAAATCTTGATGAACAAGTCATGCAAGCATGCAAGAAGACTCTGGGGATCATGAGTTGTCTTTGTCCATGTGAATGAGTTGCAGAAATTTTGGTGTCTGCTTTGAGAATTTCAAGATTTTTTTTGGATTTTATTGAGTTTTAAGGGGGAGTGATACTTACCTATCCGGCAAGTGATGACCCCTGCAAAAATGAAAAGGGAATGTGTTAGTATACGTTCTCATATTCTGGAAAAATTGGAACGATACTGCTTTACCCTTGTATGTACTTCTTGAATACTTTGCGTGACCCTTTTAGCAGCTTCGCTGGACTGAGTTTTTCTCGGCTTCTGTTGGGTTTTTCTCATTCGGGCCAAGGTCGTGACAAAGTATAGACTTTGGTCTCGTTCATTGAGTATTCTTGCTCCTCTCTGCAAAAGTGCAAAAAATTATATTATTTATTTACAACATTCCCCAATTCTGGGGATCGAACTCGAGACATCTCGGACCACTGCCATTCCCCATGCCATCCGGTCCATGGGACCTTAGGCGTCTATGAGGGTTCTCTTTTAATCTTTGAGATGACGTGGCTTTGTTGCATTGGATTGGGCAGTTCCACGTCATTGTGTTTTTGCAAGGCAATTTGCAATCCCTGTTAAGAATAAAATAAAGTAATTCAGAACTCGAGATGATTATGGGTAAATTGGAACGATACAACATTACCCATCTTTGAGATTGCTCGGGTCTTTTGTTCGTATTTTTCTTTATTTGAAGCCGTCCATCTTATGGTAATGTCCACGAATCGATTTGTCCTCAGTTTTGTTCAACCAGGGAATTTCAAATCGTATTCTCGGGTCGGTTTGCAAATTCCTGAAAACAAAAGGGGCCCAATTTAAAACTGTAGCAATTGAGGGTAAATTGGGACGATACGGAGTTACCCTTTGAGTTTGCGTGGACTTTTTACTCGTGATTAATCCATCGCGAGTTTTGGGGCAGCAACGGATCCACGCATTTAATAGAAGGAAGGCAGATCATTTCTTCGCAAATTACAGAAATCTATAAAGGTAAAAAGAAAATCCTACGCAAGGAAGTAAAACAAATACACCCATCTAGGATTGGTTCTGCTTCCTCCACAGGCTCTCCCGTGATCAGTCAATTTTATTCAGAGTCAGGTAGGCATCGGACATATTGAAGGTCTGGTGGTCACTGGTTGAGCATACGCATCACAGCCCCGATATTCTACCGACATCGAACTGATCGATCATGGCGAAAAGATCATCGTCAATGCTCGCTTGGTGGTGATCTGTCCCCTCTTTCTCGGGAGGTATCGATGCTGATCCAGTAGGATTGGTCTTTTTGTACCCTGCTCCAACAGAACTCGATCCTGTTATGAACTGATCTAACTCACCTCTTAAACGGGCGTTCTCGATCTTCAGGTACTGTCTTTCATCGAGTGCGAGGAGGCTATGGCAGTTGGGGCAAGTGGTGGAGTCGAAAGCTTCCTTGTACCTCTTGTTCTCTGCTCGGAGTTTTTCATTTTCAGCTTTCAGAAACTCAACTTCACTGCGCTCGTGTTGAGTCCTTACTCGGGTTCGCCTGTTTTGAAACCAAAACTTGATTTGCATAAGGTTCAGCCCTGTTTCTTGGCTCAGTTTCCTTCTTTGTTTGTCATCCGGCATAGGGTACCTTCTGAAGAAATCTTCGAGTTTTTGAATCTGACACTTGGTATGACGCCGACGACGCTTCCTTTGACCCTGGTTGTTGTTGTCTGTGTCGTTATCGAGATCTTGGACGTCATAGGCGGAAGGGACAGGCTCCATGGTATGAATTCCAAACATGGCATCGAACTCTGCATCTCCCATGTTCAGCAAGTAGCGATAGTTCTCGAGATTGTTGGGTTGAGACATCCTCGATTGCCTAATGGTTTCACAAGGTTTGCTATCTCTTCTCGTATTTTCACCCTCTCAAAATTTCTCTGAGTGGTCGTGTATGCTTTGAAACTCTTCTCTGAGCATGGATGAAAATTATCAAGGAAACGTCTCTTTTAAAACTTAGGCGTGGATTCAGAAATCGTATCGCTCCTCCCGAGAGTTCAGTCTTTCTCGCATCTCTCACTCGGCTTGTCTTCTTCCATCTTTTCGTGGTAGAGGGCCCCTGTCATCATCTTAACCGTTGATTTGCTGGCGAGTTCTCCCATAAAGACGAATCCTATCTTCTTTTCTGCTGAAAGTTTCTTTGTCTCCCACTCAGCTCGTCTTTTCCTTTCTTCTTTTTCAAAGTGGCGGTACCACCTTTTCGCAAAGATGTCGGATTTGCTCGGCTCGAGATTGCAAACGTGTAGTGGATTCGAGCCAACGGGGTGATACCGACAGAGAATGGCAGATGGGAAAATCTGACCAATGGAGACCACCCCTGTGAAATCACTATTTAACTCGAAGCAGATTATCACCTTCGCGTTCCAGTCATCTGCCTCACCTCTCTCCTCCTTTCTTTCTATTCTGCTTTCAAAAATGGCCAATCTCCTAACCATATCTTCTCCGCCGAAGTCCTGGCTGGGTGGGAGAGACTCTACAATCTTCTTGGTAGAGGTTACGCTCATATAGCCCAAAACTCTACCGTTGAGGCTGAAATCCTCGGTCTATTCAGGACCGTGGACGCTGCTTCTGTTGAGGGTACCCAACTGGGGAGGGAGTATCGGAACTTCCCGACCCTCTTCATCAATTTTCTGGCCGCCTATAACCGCGCTTATGAGACGGTCCTTGTGACTGCCGTCGTGAAAGCTCGTTACCAAGACCGGCACGAGCGTCTGGAAACAGTTACATTTGTGGCTGATAATCACAAGAAGGCCCTCAAGTTTGCCAACGATCAGCTTTCGTGGCTGGTTCGTGAGAGGGGAAAATTGGTGGACCGTCTGGCCTTGGTCCGAACTTACGCCGAACAGGAGCCAGGCAATATTGTGATGAGGTGCAAATGCGGTTGGCTGCAGGAGAGACTTGATGACATTACGGCAGACATTGCTTTCGAGAGGGCGGCGATTCCGAACCTGGAGTTTGCCGTCGAGCATTATGAGGCCAGTATGGCCCAGGCTAAGGAGAAGTGCGATCGCCTCTTCTTTAGGCTCGCAGAGCTTGATCCCGAGAACGCCCGGTGCACCCAGAGCATCAACTGTTTGGAGAGTCAGTTGAGCTCTTTCGTAATGGTTATCAGGGCCCAGTTTGGTTTCACCGTTCCACCCCAGTAATCCACTGTAATGCTTGTTAATCTATGGAATGAAATGAGAGTTTTCATACATTTGACTTTCAGTCTTCTCGTCATCTCATATTTCATGTTTAGCCGAATTCGATTCTTGCATTATCCATAACAACAGTACCGGGTGCTTCAGCAGTAATGTCATCTACTGAAACCTTGGTGATTTCTGAACACATTTTACGGCATCATCGGTTGTAGCATCAGAAAACGCTTGAGTAGGCCCATCTCCAATTTGCAGAACTCTGGCACAGCGTGTTTGGTCGGAAAAATGATCCTTCCGTCAATTATGTTCACCGAATACATCAACAGGACTTAACAAGGGTCGAGCAAAAAGAATCCACTTCAATTTCACGGATCCTTTTACAAATACATGAGTCACAAACTTTTCTTCCTCGTATGTGCGTTTTTTTTTTTAATATACCCCCTTCCAATGGTAAAATACAAAGTCCCGTTGGGATGTCCAATGTCTACAACGACATCATTATCTTCATTTCCGTATCGACTTAGCTGCAACCGTAAATGGAAGAGTGAGAGGGCCTTCGATCCAGGTTGAGTGAATCGACCGAGGCAAATATCAGCGTATATCGCGCCTCATTAGATCGTGTACGCATCATGATTACCTGTAAAAGAAACAGGAATGAAATGAGAATAAATCTATTGAAGGCCGATCCATGACAGGTGCCTAGATTCTTTCCCATCTGAGTGTAACTTGTGGACAAAGGTGATGGTGTACATACGGTGACAGGATTCCATTTCAGAAGATTTCAGTCCGTCCACGTTTGACAAACAATTCGTGAAAATTCAACAAGTACTCAAAATGACGCCAAAATTTACAGACACATGGCCAAGATAATTATGCACAACTTTCGTGTTTTGACTTTATCCAAAAAATGTACAGATCAATACAGTTTAATGCATATTTCAAAAAATTCCGATCAGAAAAACTGATTCGTCCGGTTTTCATTTGGGAGCCAAACGGGCCATCAAAAACATGAATTAAACTCCCAACATTTGCAGGTCATTAGTTCAAAGTCCATTCTCCAACTTTCAAATTTTGATTCCTAGCAAAAAAGCTCGTTTGGTAATGATTATTAATGAAACGAGATGAGGTCGGAAAACTGCCAAAATTTCAGACTGCTTTGCATTGGATCACAAATTCTGTATTAAATGGAAAACTGATTGGATCTATCTGAAAATTTTTGATGTGCAAGATCAGAGTCCATTAGACATTTTTCATTCTTTGGTCGGGATCCAGAATTGAGTCGAAGACTCGAAAAATTCTCACGAGGAGGAGAGTCAATCAGTCAGAATGCTTTGCAGTTTTCATCCATTTAGAAAAACGTGAGTTGGCCCAACTTCGTCCCAAGCAAATGAAGTCCATTGATTCTGAATTTTTATATGTCTAAGATCATCATGTTATCTACAACTTTTGTCAAGGGAGTTTTCCCCAAAATTGATCATCATATTTTACAAAAAATCGTACAATGCAATGTGATAAATCAGAATCAAAGAAAGCTGATGAAATTGCAAATATTGAGAGGATTCATCCGAAAAAAATGACTCATGGAGATGAAAACATGACAAGTAAATTCCCAACCAACCAACTACGGAAGGAAGAACATGACTCGGCTTGACAAATACGAGACTAATGAAAGGGCATGACTCGACTTAACCTAACAATGTCATGGACCGACCCAAAATAGGATAAATGCAAGATGAAGTTAGAGAACTTACTTTACTTGTGAAGAATAAAATGCCAATCACATAGACATGCACATGAATCGTGGATCCAATTTTAGTTTCTTTAGCAAAGTGAAATGATGGACGGAACGACATGTCGCAGCCTCGCGCACATTCATCATGACTAGTTGCCGCCTCGCACACATAGTCATGACTAGTCGAGTCCAATCACTTCGGTTTGGTTTGGTCGACAAGGCTAATGCCCATGCATCGTAGCCTCACGTGCATGAGAACGACCCTTGAGCCATTTTTTGGAGAAGTTCGGGATCCAAGTAGGATAACCTTTAGCGAAGCCTTACCGCCAAGGTTAAAGAACCACTTAAATACCATCCTAAAACTATTGGTGTGACCCGGGTTCGGTCACGAGTCAAATGTGGTGTAGTGCAATTACATTAAAGGCATGCACAACATTTCAAGTCAATCAGCGCTCCAATAATTCAAAGGATTACAATCAAATTCCATTTTCACCAAACCTGTAAAACAAAGGGTTAGCCATAGACTACTCCCCTTATAACTCCCTTTCTGCAAGACCATTTAACACCTAAAAATTAGGATCCAACCAATTGTCAAATCAAATGAGTTTTCATGAAATTTTTCAGGCCTAAGTCCACTAGGTTCTTAAGTTTTTTCAAAGATTAAGAACAAATCCCCAGCGGAGTCGCCAAGCTGTCGCGACCTAAAATTCAGTTTTAGGTTAATGGATTACCAAGTTAATTAAGTGAAATTAATTAACCTAGTTCGAACTCTCCCAAGCTCTACCAAATCGCAACTTAGGTTCAATGTTTAATCATGCAAAGATTTTTAACATGGAGTCGCCACTAATCATTCTTGGTAGGTTGATTAGAAACCTAAGTAATCTAGTGGGAGAACTAAATTACTTCTGCGAACCAGAGATTTTAAGTTCGGGACTTGGTACATTAATTTTTGAATTAATGCCCTTTCGGTACCAATTTCATGAAAAAATGTTTGATTTGGCAATTTCGATGAATTTTGAATTGAAGTTCAAATGTGCAATTTTTTTTGTTTCTTTTGTTAAATGTGATGCAAATACAATCTAACTATATGACATGTGAAATGTAATGACGTGGCAAGGACTATGCTATATGCATGACGTAGCAGATATGACATGGCAATATATGCATGATGTTTAATATTACATGCTATGCAAAATGAATGACCTTTTTTTAGGGTATTTTTTTATTTTTTTTTTTTTTAGATTTTGGATGTATTATAAAAGAATGCAAAATCACCCAAAGCAAACAAAGATGTGAAGAGAGAGCAGGTAAAATAAAACTACCCTAAGGACAGTGAAAATAAAACCCGCAACTCGTCGGGTGAATAATTACAGACCAATTAAATAAAACCCGAGACATGATCGGGAATACAACAAAAATGGACCGGAATGGACATCGGTCAAACACCCGTCACCAGCCTTATGGGTCGGGAATACAAACAAACGGACCGGAATGGATATCGGTCATCCTCCGTCTTCAAAGCATGGCGGTCGAAAACCAAATGAAAATAATGAACTATCCAATCGAACATGCACAATCACCAATGAGTTAAGACAATTCAAACGCTCAAAGAAGTTTAACACGTGCTGATTAAATGAAATAAACCCGCAACTTGTCGGGTGAATAATTAACGACAATAAATAAAACCAAGACATGATCGGGAATACAACAAAAATGGCCGAATGGACATCGGTCAAACACCCGTCACCAAGCCTCATAGGTCGGGAATCAACAAAACGGACGGAATGGACATCGTCATCCTCAGTCTTCAAAGCATGGGTAAAAGCCAATGAAAATAATGAACTATCCAATCGAATGCACAATCCCAATGAGTTAAGACAATTCAAACGCTCAAAGAAAGTTTAACACGTGTTGATTAAACGCATTGAGACCATTTTTACATTTTCCAATGCATTAACAACAAAAAATCGAATTAAAATCATACTGTCCATGAACATGCTTAGGAGAAAGCATAACCATAAAATACAAAGAAATAATGAAATGTATGCAAAATTTCTGACGATTTTTTATGTGGATGGGAAAATGTGTCGTTGACCAACTTTCATGTTTTGCATTCTTACTGAAGAGACACTCATTTTCGTGTAGAAAATGGTCTTCATGAGAGCTCAGCAGCAAACAAACAATTTCACGAACAAACATACTTCAGGATTAAGCTCAAATGGACACTCAAATCTCAAAATTAATGCACCAAACTTTCCAGCTACTAAACAAGACCCCAATGAATAACTTTCAGTTTTTATGAGTTTCAAAAGAAGACTCTAAACATGAGATAACTACGAATCAATATGACCACGTACAGAAAAACACTCAGACTTACAGGGCACAACAGAATTGCATGATTCATTAAATGCATTAAAATATGAAACGTGCATGAATATTTTTTATTTTTAATATGTTTATGCATCAGGATGTTATGAACAAATGTCATGAAGAGGTCTTTATGAAACGAGGTCTAGAATTAACAATGGAAAATCATTTAGCGTGAAAGGTCAGATCAGAAAAATTCCATCTCAGGTTCTGATCATATATTTCCAGATTCTGCTCTCAATTTCGGGACCTTTTTGACATAGCAAAACGACGTCCATTTCCGCTCCATAATATATCAAATCGAAGATCTCAAAGTTGTCTACAAAAATCCAAAATATAAGTTTCCAAGATCTCGTCATCTAGGCATGAAAAATGCGGTTGCAAGACACTGGGTATGCTGATCCGAAAATAAAACTTGTGGACTTGCACCTCAACGTCAACCACCATCAATAAGCAATACAAGTTCAACATATTTATGACATATACATCGTGTGCAGCAGCAAATGATTACTGGTCACCCCCAATCTCCTCTCATTTAGGCTCAATAATCATCCACTCACAATCCTTGCCATACCTACGACTACAAGGTTTGAGAAAACTACATCTCGTGACGTGGTGAGTTGCGTTGATGATGAACCCGGGACGGTGGCGCGACGAAGGAGAAATATTCCGGCCCATCCTCCTCCTTTGCTTCCCGCGGTCGCTCTTCGTTTTTTTTTCTTTTTTTTTTTTTCAAGATCACTCTTATTTTTTCTCTCAAAATCTTAATCCTTCATATTTTTCTCGTTCCTACCCCATCTTGGGTC
>JAGVVM010016283.1:0-13136 GCA_019149425.1 Psidium friedrichsthalianum | reverse complement strand
TGAGCAATCTAAATAATATAAAGACACAAATTTTATAAATATACAAATAATTTATAGGATAAAAATAATATAGGACAAAAAAATATATTTCAAATTTATATAAATAATAAACATACGGCGAATTTTATAAATATAACAATGATATTTTTAATATTTATAATTATAAATTTATGTAAAATCATATTTATAAAATTCAAATTATATTATAATATTTGTGTTTTTTAGTTATTTATATTATATAAATTTAAAAATATATTTTTTCCTAAATTTATTTTTTATATTTATAACATTTGTATTTTTAATTATTTATATTTATAACATTTATATTTATATAAATTTGAAAATATAATTTTTTTTTCAATGTTTTATTTTAACATTTGTGTTTTTAATTATTTTATATTTATAACATTTGTGTTTCAATTATTTTATATTTGTAAAATTTATATTTATATAAATTTGCAAATATCATTTTTTCCTAAATTTATTTATTTATATTTATAAAATTTGTGTCTTTAATATTTTTTATATTTATAAAATTTGTGTTTTTAATTATTTTGTATTTATAAAATTTATATTTAAATATAAATTTTTCCTAAATTTATTTTTTATATTTATAACATTGGTGTTTTAATTATTTTATATTTATAACATTTATATTTATATAAATTTATTTATTTTTATATTTTATTAATCTTGTGTTTTAATTATTTTATATTTATAATATTTATATTTATATAAATGTGTAAATATAAACTTTTTTTCTAAATTATTATATTTTATATATTATAAATCTTGTGTTTTTATTATCTTATATTTGTAACATTTTTTAAATTATTTTATATTTATAAATTTTTTATTTATTTTATATTTATAAGAGTTTTTTTTAAAACTGAATTAAAAAAAAAAGAACCCTAGGGCCGCACGGGCCCGTGCGGAATTTGGGGCCGCCGCACAGCCCGCGCGCAATTTAGGCTGCCGAACGAGGCCCGTTCGACAGCCTGATTGCCGAACGGGAGACCCGCGTTTGGCACTTAGACCACATGCACGGGCCCGTGTGGCATTATGACTGCCTGGTGCGGATTTTGTTTTGGTAAATAATTTTTTACCCTATTTTAGTAATATTTTTTTAAATAACCTAATTGAAAAAAAAATCTCAACACCTGCAACCAGCGGCCTCTTTGGGGAGGCAGAGACGGCCGGACGCCACCAGCATATCCAGCTTCCTCTTCTGGTTCAAAATCATTGCGGCGTATCCAAGCTCGAAATCCGAACCAAGCAGTCGGCCGTTTTGGAGCGGAGCCGGAAAGGCTACGATGGCGACGAGGACAAAGCGGAGAGAGGAAGGGAGGACAAAAGCTGGTCGTCGTCGCCGTCGTTGCTGTAATGAAGAGAAATCGAAGAAGCACTGTTCGGCAGCCTTATGTCAGAAGAGAAGGGAGTTCCAATTTTGATTTTTTATGCCGCGTCCGCAAGATGATGGTTGGTGGGCGACATCCACTCTTTTCATTGGATCACGATTGTCGACAAAATTCTTGGATGTCAGCGCGAGCAGGCCCCCACTTCTTTCTTTCCATTTACACATTTTTGCCTTTTATTCCTTTTTTTTTACTTTTGTTTTTTTTTTGTTTTATTTTGCTACTACTAGATGTCTGGCAGGTGATTAGACCTGACATGCTAATAATTCCCGTACATTAATAATTGACACGATGATAAATCTGTCATTTTACCTGATATATTTCTATCTTTCGTTTCTGTAATAGAATTTCAATTTCGTTAGTCATTTCGTTGATCTTGTCTATTTTGTCTTTTTCTCGCTTTTCTTGACTTTTTTTTCTTTGCTTTTATTTTGATTGCTGGCCTCACAAGAGGCGACACCAGCCAACAAGATAGTGTCTAGAATATTGCTGAGTTGGATATGAGGATCGGAGTAACGATCTAAGTTTAAATTGCATTTGTGGATCAGAAGATTACGAGAATAACGGACTCTTTTCTCAAATTTATGAATCAATTCCCTTACTTTCTCTCTAGACAAAGTGAAAAAAAAAAGTCAGTGTTTCTCCAACTTAATTGCATTGCACCAGGACCGTAACTTAGTAGTAGTACCATTATTTTCATCACACCACATACTATGATTTCGGACATATAAGACTGTTTCCTGATAAAAATATGTTAACACAAGGTTTATGTCCCTTTCGACATCAATATCACGGTGCACATCAGTACCGACTTCCCAAAGAGCAACCATAGCATTAGGAAATCACAAACAGTAGCAATTCCCAATGCACGGTGATTGCTTATGGGCTGATCAACCCAAGGATGCGGAGAACGAAATTGGCCAAGGCATTACACGAAGTGAAATGTACATCAGCAGACAACACCTGACACATCCGAGGACAATGGCGATGCAAACGGATGCGAGTGAAACCATGGGTCTGTATCTGCCTTCTCACGTGGAGCATCAATAACTTCCCGATGATCACAAGCATTGTGTAGGTACACCCGATGGCTTCAGGGTTAGTGACGGCTAGAATGCCCGTGATTTCGATGGCACCAATCAGGATCGTAGCAGGATCTTCTCCGGAAATGAATTGCAGCATTACTCTGCATGCTCTGCCCCACGTCTTGAAAATAAAATCCAAGAAATACTTGTTAGAAGCTCAAGTGTTGAGCTGTTTCCGCATCATATAAGATGATGGTCTTTTCAAAAGCTTTCAAAACAACCAATTTAAGTTTGCAAGGAAATTGGATGCCGCGGTTCTAGTGCAAATCCTAGATAATGAGTCTTTGCATTGCAGAGTCTTTGTGTGCACCGTGAGAGTGTAACCCATCCATTGACTCACGGCTAATTAATATAATTAAAACTCTTTCCTTTGGACAAAACATCAGAGAACTAGGGGACACATCCTGAACACCTACGAACCTTTCCTGACCTTCTCTCACAACATATTACAAAACAAAACCGCCCAAATGCACAAAACTAACCAGGTAAGCCCCCTGCTTCTTACGGGGTAGAAACAGATGAGAAACGGATTGGTGTTCATAAAGACTCAACTCTTAAAGAGCAGAAATGGCCTCCACTCGGAGCACACCATGTACTTAGGGCAAAAGCTTTTGAAAAGACTGTTTCTTGATATGAGTTTCTCTCGATCAATAAACTAAAAAAACGAATACACGAAAAAATCTGGATGGTACGGATTGGTGTTCCGATCTGTCTCTCACAATCTAATGCAAGAAACAGGCAAGCGAAAGACCCTGGTGCTCTTCAGAGTAGCATGACCTGTTCTTGGTGGGGTGCAGGATTTTTTTTTTTTTTTTTTTGGCCATAAAACAACATTCACATAATGGACAGAAGAAGGAACAGGAAAGATTATCATGAGATTCCCAGAGAACATCAAGATTTCCGTTGAGTTTTCCCCGCAATTTTTCCAACTCACAGGCGGAGCTGGGATTCAGTGCTTTTTCGTACATTTAAGGTGGCTGAGGCTTCGACACACACACACAAAAAAAAAAAAAAGGTGGCCGAGGCATACCTCCGACCACCGTGATCTCAAGTGAGCAGCACAAGTTCAGAATAGCACGATCTGTTTATTCTTCGTGGACACTATTCACATAATGGACAGAAGAAGAACAGGAAATGAGATTCCCCAGAGAACATCGAGATTCGGCTTGACTTCTCCCCGCAATTTTTCCGACTCACAGGCGGAGCTGGGATTCAGTGCTTTTTCGTACATTTAAGGTGGCTGAGGCTTCGACCCCCCCCCCAAAAAAAAAAAAAAGGAAAGAGGAGGGGGGGTGAAAGATGGTGGCTGAGGCTTACCTCCGACCGCCTTGATCAACTGGGATTGTTGTTCTCCATTAACCTTCCGACCTTGCCTATTCTCTCCTTCTTTTTCTGCCTGAAAATGCGGTTTCCCCACTTGTGAACGAAGCGCTTCCTGCTTCACGCTTCAGGGGACGAAGATCCTCTCCTGCAATTTATTTGGACTGGGCACGGGTATATATGTTCACGTCGCAATGGAGACGACATGGCGTGTGTGGGACCTGGACGCAGCGTGAACAGTAGTCTCGGGTTTTGGGACTTCCCCCATGCACGCAGCGCTTTTACTATTCTACCCCCCCTCTCTTTTGGTAACACCATTCGCTATGCACGCAAAGCTTAAACTTAAAATTTTGCCCAAAAAGACATTTAAATGGGAATTCTTTTGATACTCGTATAGTTAAAAATTTATAGCTCCGAGGAAGTTGATCTAGCTCTCCAGAGGTCTTTGCTTTTCACAACTGTTGCTAATTTTTTTTCGTTTGAAAAGAATAGCGATTGTTTAGGTTAATTAGCAAGGAGATTGATTCTTACTTTTTCTTGATGTGAAAGATGTTGTGGCTAGGCAAATGTTTAACTATACGAGTATCAAAAGAATTTTCACTATATTGTCTTTTTGGGCAAAATTTTAAGTTTAAGCTTTCAATATCATTTCGTATAACTAAATGTTTAACTATATAAGGATCGAAAGAATTCTCTTTGTACTGTCTTTTTTGGGCAAAATTTTAAGTTTAAGCTTTTCAATATCATCTCGTATGTCCGGTTTGACAGATACTTTCACTTGGTAATTTCCAATGCCTGATGGATAACAAGCCCATAAGAAATAGTGTAAAAATTAGGGTCCCCAGTAAGGAAAAGGAGAATAAGCACGAGTCAAAATAAATGCATATCAAAAGAAAAATAAAAAATCAGACCTTCCCACCCACTTCCTCTTTATTCTTCATCTCCATGAAAAAGAGGTTGGATTTTTCTTCTACACTTTGTGTTTTTGATGGTCCAAAACCTACACTTTGTGTTTTTTGATGGTCATGGTCCCAAAAGATCCAAAACCTACACTTTGTGTTTTTGATGGTCCCAAAAAATCCATCCTCTCTCTCTCTCTGTCTTTTTGATGTACCCCCATCTTCACCTCGTCTTTGGCTTTTTGAGAAGAAGACAGTCAGCATCATGTCCGCAAGCAACTATCAGATGCCATGCAGCTTTTCATAAAGAGAGGGCTTTCGCATATCAGATGCCACGCAACTATCAGATACTTTTCACTTGGGAATTTTCGATGCCAGATGGATTGGAAAGTTAACCCGCAAAGTCAAGGTTGGCGACTGGCCAAGGCGCTGGACTGTGGGATCCAGTGTTTACGTAGCACATGCCGGTGGGGCCAAATTTTCTTACTAGCGTCCCTAATTCTTTTTTCAAAAAAGAAAAACTTTTTCTGCACTTTTGAAGCTTTTTTTTTAGATGGAAAATATTTTCATAGATTAGCTTATTTTCGTGAATCAAATGCTGAAAATTCGAAAAAAAAATTTCAGAAAGTTATTTTTTACGAAACAAATGAGTATTAAGGCTCCGTTTATTACACATAAAATGAGAGATTTTCGAAAAATATTTTTGAAAAGGTATTACTCTTATATTTTTACTTAATTACTGTGTTATATGATATATCATTAATTCCCAAGCCATAGACCAAATCGGGATAAGTACACCACAAGCACTATAACTTTTGTATGGTGCTTACTTGAGTGCCATGACTTTTTTTCATTCACTTGAGTGCCATAACTTTTAAAATCGATGACTTAAATATCATCGCTTACGTGAATGCCGAAAAAGCTGTAGCAGCCGAAAAAACTGACGTAGCACCAGCGACGATAATAAGGATGGTGCTGGACTCTGTGTTCGATCAACGCCACTATACTATGAGGTCAATGACACTATGTTTCCTATTTGACTATGATGACCTTGCTCTCTGTTGGCTGGGTCTCCCTCATGTGGGGGGCCCAGCAACATTCTTTTAAGTTCATCTGTGCATATTAAGAATGAAGCGCTCAAAAGATTTTTGAGATGTTTATGTTCCTTTCTTAAAATCACATTATTGATTTCATCATTTTTAAACTCTAACCAATTCGGCTTAACTTTTCCTTGTGAGTTGCTTTCATTATCTACACGCAAGGATGGTGAATTTCTGGCGTTCTGATTTGCAACAATATTTTCTGCTGAGGGAATTTGTGACGGTGTCAAGTATTATCAACTTAAGACTCGGATAAGGAGTTTGTTCTGCAGAATAAGTCCCTTCATGAAAATTCCAAGGCACATGCTCCGACACATTTTGGGTCTTGGCATCATGTCGTTTATGTTGCATGTCACCTCCACCTACGGTCATTCATCCGGCGATTTGAATCTTCAGGGCAAATGTCTTGATGTCCGTTCGTTTTTATTTTGTCCCATAGATCTGCACATGAAATCGGACATTCACAACTTTCATGTTGCCCATGACTTTGGCGGCCGGGACTGATTAGCACTTATTCATGTTGACATTTAGTTCAGCCGGAAGTTGTGAGATCATATTGTATCTTTCAGTGGAACATTATCATTTGGTTAGTGGCAATGGAAAGCATTTTCGCAATTATGTTGTAGTAGCTGTCTGCTTTTATTTGTGATAACATTCATCAGAGACAGCCCATTCCGCTGTTTTGATTAGAGAGATACGAGGCGAATTGGACATGTAACAATTCAGGAGGACATCACCGATATAGAAATACTGTGGAAAAAAAAAAAGTAATAATAATCCTTCTAAAGAACTAGTTAATGGGGAGGGTGTTTTACACTCGGTTGGGTTTTGTCTTTTTGACCAACAAAATTTCCTGATATCGAATGGGACACACATAAATCTTAGGTGGAAGCAAAACGAAGGAGAGTTTGAGAAAAAGAATTTGTTGTTATAATATTTATCATATGTTTCTCTTTCCTTGTAATTAAAACTTTCGTAAATGAGAAAACTTGTGGTGTTACTGGCATGGCACACCCACATCAGCATTTCGGATTTGGTTCACAAACGCTGGCCGTGGTCCCTAGTGCTCTGTACTTGCAAGATATGGAGAGACCATCGTTGATGATCTTCTCATTTCGATATGGATATGTATTGTGCTTTTCTTTAGCTAATATTATAAAAAAAAAATTCAAATTGGTACATTTATGTTGTCTCTGTGACACATTTGCCTTAAATTTGGGTAAATTTGGAATTTTTTTTTCTAGTAAACGTAGTACAAATGAATCGATTTGGGGTTTTTTATGACACGATGTACCATCTCAAAACCGTTATGACACAAAATCAATTTGAACACGGATTTTTCAATTTTGAGTTTTTGATTGTATCAAATCCTTTTTTTTTTTTTGACCTTTTCACTTTACCAATTAATCGCTTGAAAATCTTGGCAAGTGTTCACGCAAAATGGAAGAGAAGACCCATGCGGGCAGCCCACGGGCCCGTTGATTATGTCGTGTCCTGTGAGCGAGCCTATAGCAACGTCTAGACGGGTGGGACAAAAGGTTAAATAGCTGATGACATATATTTTTAAATAAATAAAAAAACAGAAATAAAATTCTTACTACGCATCACATTTAGTTTTGACCCAGTTTTGCTGAATGATGATTTCGTCCGCGTAGAGACCAAAACTTTCTGAAAATTGGAACTCATGCTCCGACCAAGTTCACGTGCATTTAATTGATTGACGACTTAGGATAGGAGTAAGTCCTAAACGACGATCAATTCTCTAGCGTGTACGCCTTGAATTCCCGTTGTTGTTCTGTTTTTTATGGTAAGAGGTGAGGTCGGGCGACTAGGTAGCTACGGATCTCGTACTTGCTATGGAATTTTTCGTGTATGCCGGAACTGCTTAGCCTATATATGAACGCACAAGCCGTTAATGTAGTTCCGCCGGCGCACCATAAATCGGGAAATCGGGAAACCTCTCCACACGAGGTGCCAAATGGCCAAGCGCAATACTGGCGTTTAAACGCCAACTTACAGCGTGATCCGAACTTGTGGCCGTGAGAAAGATAACGTGACTCCATTACTACTTGTCATGACTCTACTCCTTCACTGGGGTTGTTCTGCTTGTACCGCATGGGAATAAAGTGATGAAATGTCAAAAAGCATAGGAACTTGTTGCCATGACGAGCAGGCATTGCCATGACTTAACTCAATTAGTCAGGTGGTCTATTGTACACCCAATGTCATCAAAAAGAGTAAAAAGAAAAGGTCTAATCATTTGCTGCTAAAATGAAATGTGTATCAGAATGCGATAGTGCAGCATGCGGGTAATGTCCGAACACGAAGTCTAACTCGAACTTCCTTTGCGAACATACGAAAGAATAGAAAGTATGATCCAAAAAGCACAAAAATCTAACCGAGTATCTGAGGTAAATTTTTACTTTTAATGTTTCTCTCACTAGAAATTTTTAAAAATTTTGAATTTTAGTTATAATCTAATCACCCTAAAATCTTGTGGATTTATGATGTTCTAGTAAAATGGAAAAGGCTTATTCAGCCCATTTGTGGCCTGTCCTTGAGAAATCCACGGGTAACCTTTGCATGTGGGACCGGCCTTAGAACTCGGCCATATACGCGGATCGGCCCAATTGATCTTTGCAGGGTGTGTATATGTTGCCCGTTTGTCATTTTTTCTTCTTTCTTCTTTTTTCAATGCGAATTTAATGTCCAATAGTGACCTCTCACCTCTTCCGTTACGGCAAATGGTTGAGAGAATCTACTCTGTCTGTTTTGTTTTTTCTTGAAGAAACTGGTATTCTTGCAATTTTTCACTTTGATAGTCCGATTATTGGAGTCAGGTACTTTTTTTTTACTTCAAAGTTTGTGTGAATTGAATATGTTATCAGCCTGTGACAATCCGATTTTTCGCTAACAGACTTGTAAGTGTAACAATATTTGGTGGGCTCGAAATGTTAAATATATGAATTTCAGGAGATTAGTATTATTATGTTGTTGCGGAGAATTATTAATTAATGATATATTTTAAACGCGAAAACTTTAAGGGAACATTGATAAAAATTTTATTGACCATTATTATATGAAATCGGTCCCGTGCGAGATTCGCTTCGCGATTGAGTGTGAAGGAATTTTTAATTAGCCCTACGCCTCCACCTGTCCTCTACGTGTCCCTCCGCCATCTCTCTTCCTCCTATGCATCTGCCACCTATTCCCTCCCTTTATCTTTTCTTTCCTCTTACTTTTTGGCACGACCACCTCCCATTTTTCTTCCTCTCTTCTTCTATTTTCTTTGGCTTCTTCTTTCCTGGTTGACTCCCATCGAATGGCTTCCTCTCTGCTCGAGTCTTGACCAGCGGTGCCAAGGGACGACGGTGGTCCGTCGAGCCTTCTAGCCGTTGGTGACAGCTCCTTGATGCTCCCTTCTTCTTTCTCGGTGGCCGAACCAAAGAAAGAGATGGTCTGAGTTTGTTCGAGCACTGATTTGAGTCTCGTTTCTTCGCGCTTTGGATTAGAGGCAAGTGGGCTTCCAACTTTTCGACTAAGCTACGTTCTGATCCTGGAATTTGAGCTACGAGAAACACTTTTGGGATGAGATCCGGACGTAGTAGTGACTGTAAATAGTGGTACAATAATGGTGGACGATAAGAATGTTGGATCAAAAGGGAACGTTTGTTGCTTTCCCAGTTGTTTTTCTATGGCTAATCTAATGTATAAACTAGGTAACCTTATTTAGCTAAAAAAAAACGGGTGTTAGGATATCCGCTGGTCATTTTATTCTAGATGACTATGGGACAGGTACAGGTTAGATGAACCTCTAATGGCCTTACCCACCTTGGTGTGCGTGTTATTTCTTTGGCTTAATGGTTATGGACTCCTCAATATTTAGTTCTATTTTTCGCATGCACCGTATTATATAAAATAAAAGATTAAAATAGAATTTGCGATTAGCAAGGAGGTGGCGAAACTGATCGTCTCACAGCCCTTCCCTCATACGTTCCTGTTGATTCCCGCTACACAAGGAGGCTATTTTTCGTTGAACAACGGGGTTCGTGTGGATGGACCGCATACCGTCCAAACAAAACAAGAAAAGAAGTTGCGGACCAAGTTCCAGAATGGCTAATAGTAGTTTCTGATGAATATGCATCGGTTTGAAGTTAGCAGATTCCTTTTTCTCCCTAAAAAGAATCTCGGCTCCAATCTAATTCTATGGAAGATAGCAGAAATGAAGTCTTCAAACTGACATGTTCATTTCTACTGCAAAATGCTGTGACGAGCATTTATATGTTATATGTGCACAGATGAGCTTTTCTAATTTCTCATCACGAGAAGCGGTGTGAACTCTGTCAAACTGATTTTGCAATGCCCAAATGACCTATGAAGCCCTAGAATTCACAATGAAGAGACTGGGTTACTTGCAATGTTGACCCCGACATACAACAATTACCTCTGGATAGGAGAAGATACCCCAAGCAATTTTGTAGTGAGGCACGGACTGAGTGGAATTCTTATGTTTAGGCTAAAATACATTACATATGTCATAATTTGTGTACGACGTCTACTTTAGTATCAAAAACTTTCAAAACGATTACTTAAGTGTCAATTTTTTTGAAAAACACGTGCTTCAGTGCCAACTCTAATTTGAACTGACGTGGCTCATATAAATCCAACATGGCCAATTTTTTTTTTTTTATATTTGACCTGACGTGGCTTTTCAGGAGTTAGCATTAGAGTGAGCGTTTTTCAAGAAATTTGGTACTTAAATGATCGTTTTAAAAAATTTTGGCATTAAAGTAAGCGCTGTACATAAGATTTGACACTTGTGATGTACTTAAGCCTCTAGTTCATATTATGTACCAATGTCATACGCACGGACTTGATAACAATTAGAAAGTTCCTCGTTGCCGTCATCATGTGATACGGTAAAGAATACGGAGGTGAAAGTAGTAAAGATCCTTCCCAAAGAACTAGTCAATGGGGAGGGTTACACACTGTGTTGTTTTTTTCTTTTGTTCACAAAATTCACGATATCGAAAATGGAGATACGGATAAAATCTTTGGGAATGCAAACTGAACGGACAGGTTCAAGGAAACGATTGTTATATATTTGTAGTGTATATTTCCTCTTTCTTCTAATTGAAAAAATTCATAGATTGGAATCCTTGTGGGTAATGACCATGGCTCCACCCACATCCACCATGCGGTATTTGCTTTGAGAAAATGTGGGCCTGGGGCGGTCCGCTCATGTAATGTACTGCAAGATATCGGGAACGCCCCATCATATATCAATTCACATCGCATCTCATTTCGAGAGGACATTGAATCGTTTTTCGTTGACTAATACATACAAATTCCGAAATAATTATACCTATACCGATATTTACCTCGTGCAAATTTTTATCTGACCGAATCTCAAAATTGGTGCATCCCGTTGCACATTTTTCCCCAAAACTGATAAATCCAGTAGCACACTTTATCTCAATTTATAATTGTTGATACTTGATTTTAGATCTATTTTTTTAAAGAATTAATAGAAAATTAATACAAATCCCAATATATTACAAATTGACTTTGAAACCTCGATGCCAAGCACAAAGATATCAATTTAAAAAAGAAACAGTATTTCAATATTTTTTCAGTATTTTTCGTATAATTTCTTTCATTTAAAAATAACCGAAAATTCATTAAAAAAAAATACCAAATGAAGTCAAAAAAAAATATGAGGAACATAGTCAAAAATTTGTCTTTAATACCATTTGTCGTTCGGCCCATTTTATATTTTAGAGGAGTTCGCTTTGGTCATGGAAAGGTCCCTCTATTTGGTCAAAAGATATTCGGTTTTGCAAAACTTAATTCGACCGAGCAACTGTGGCTGTCACCGTAAGGACCTAATGGGCACAGTCTAGGGCAGGAATCATTCTTACTTTCGCGGAAAAACGGCCTTAAATCGGGCCGATACCGGACCCCATTTGGTCCGCCAGTTCAACTGGACCGGACCGGCCAATTGACCGGAAACTGTGCATGCTAGAGGAACGCACAGGGACCAGACCGGTCTCCCCCCCACCCCCCAACCCCCCCCCCCCCCCCCCCGCGCCCTCCCCCCACCCCAACCCCCCCCCCACCCTACCCCCCACAAACAAAATCCCCATCGGACGAGGGCTTCTGAACGACCCGCCGCGGTTAGTCTTGGTGCCCGTCAGGGCTGCTTTGGCGAACCACCGTCGACAACTCCGCCAGAACGAGGGACGTCAGACGGCCGGCGAATATCTTGTGACGTCATCAAGCTCCGGCGAGCTCCCGAACCAACCTGACAATGCGTTCCCCTTGCTTGTTGCCCGCCGGCGCCTATCACCACCAAACAGCCGCCGCGGCCGCACCAACTCCAAAGGGGACTCCATCGTGAGTGTGAACTTGCCGCCCGACCAGGTAAGCCGAGATCCCTTCTTTGCCCTTTTTGTCTATCTTCACAGCTGACGCTCAGTCGAGTTGGTTGGCGGGTGTTTTGAAAGTGGGAGCGTTCTCGGTAGGGAGGTTCCGCGAGAACACAGCCCCAGCGAGTAAGACGAACAGAATGAAAAAAAGAACTTAAAAAATTAGAAAATAAAAAATAGAAAAGAGATAGCTAGAACAGAAACAAAAAGTATTTTTAAAAAAAAAGAAAAAAGAAAAAAAGGACAAAATACGCCTAGTTAAGAATAGGTCTGCGGGCCGGTCGAATTGAAAGAGGTTGCACTACGGGCCGTTTGCAGTCGTAAGAGAGTGACGTTCTGACGAGTCCTGAATCATTAGTTTCCGGGCTGCTCTGCTTAGCCTGGGCTTTATTATTTGATTTGGTAGAGGTCTGGGCGAATGTTGTGGTTGTTAATTTAGAGTCTGGGCGCCTGGGAGGGTTATTTTTGATCTTGTTTATTAGCTGTGGCGTCCCACGGAATTAGGGCTCACTCATCCTGAGCCCAATCGTGCGTCACCACCCAGGCAAGAAGCTGGGTTCGCACCCGGCCCGGGTTCTGCCTTAAATAATAAATAATGATAATCGTATAAAATATATAATAATACTTAAAAAAATTAAAAAAATTCACACTAGGAAAAACATTCTAGAAAATCACAAAAAAAAAAGAGGAAATGGCTCTATGAGTTACCCTTATTTTCTAGTCAGCTATTTGGCCTATTAGGTTCCCTGAAATATGGACGCCATATTTGCTCCTGATTACCTTAGCAAATATTCATCAAATGGCCATAATCTTACAGTTTCGGGCTTCTACGTGATATAATGATGGTGTATGTACGAGGGAGAGCCTCACACCCTATCATTGGGGAATT
>JAGVVM010016282.1:0-14076 GCA_019149425.1 Psidium friedrichsthalianum | reverse complement strand
TTTCGAACACTATTGGATCAGTGATGTTAATGCCCAGCATTAAGTGCCTAAGATACAAACTTCTTGCCATGTACAATAAGACAACCAATATTATATTAGCAGAAATAGGCCAGGCCTAGAAAACAATATCAGATCGATATATTCAGACAAATGGGAGGCAATGCAACACACGATAGAATAGTTTAGCACCCGCCACATCCATTCTCAAGAAGATTCAAAGCTCAATATCTGACCCCGTAACACATTTTTTTTGCAGGCAATGAGATCCCGAAAAATGGACGAATTCCTATTTTCCTTCACACCCCTATCGTTATCGTAATGATAAACAGCTAAAGAAATGAAAAAAGAAAACGAAACATGCGAAATCAATGTGCAAATCTTCCACATGAACGATAATAAAAGCTCTGGGATGTAGTTGGAATTAGATAGGTCATCGGAAATGACTCAAACATTCATATCAATTATATTAATGTAACCTACACAGCTAGTACAGTCGATCATTCAAGCAGACAAGATGAACTCAGTCAGATTCGAAGCTATGTTCTAACTGATCCGAATCAGGCATTTCATCAAACACGAGGTGATCATTTCAGACAACAGCATCAAAATGAGCTCAGATCATTAATAAACCATTAATCAGAGATGATTTCACCCAAATCTTAATTAGACTTCTCCGCCTTTTACTTATTTTTCTCTCTCTCCAAGAATAGCTGAAAGCAGAGCATATGAAGGTAAGGTGCGATTACCGGTGACGAACTGTGATTGGAGTAGAAATAGGAAGTCCTGCAACTGTGGCCAGTGACTACGCCGGCGAAGAAGCTTCGAACGGATCCTGAGTGCTTCGGACTTCTCAGCCGAAAAACAGAGTGAAATAGAGTATTGGCGGCGCGAATTCGGAACGGTGAACCGGCGAAGGAGACGGTGCTTGTTCGTGGCCGAGTCGGAGAGATAAACGAATTGATTAGAGGAATCCGATAGAGAGGATTTTCCCAGCTTCCTCAAGTCCATTGATCCTGCTTTCAAAATTTGCCAAACTCCCTCGCATGGTAACAGGTGACATGAGCCGTCTTCAAAACCTCATCGGCATCCGAAACACGTACACATCCGATGAGAGCGTTGTTGGCTGGAATCCTGGAAAAATCGCAAGCATTATCGAGAAAAATTCGAGAAACAAATATATCCGATTCCTAGAAAGGATATACTAAGATGGGGACATTGTATACGTTGCGGTTGAAATATGAAAAAGAATCTACATCAGAGAAGATGAGCAATGTCATATTGGATAGCACATGAACTCCACGTAGCGTAATTAAAGATCAAGGGACAAATATTCTCTTCACTTTAATTTAGGTTGATAATTTCACGGAAACATTAAACATTTGATAATTATGCCAGTAAAAATTGGTAAGTCGGTACAAAAAATGTTGATTTACAATAAGTTACTTAAAATAAAAGTCTTCTCTTTTCTTTTTCTTTTTTGCTAGAACAAGTTACAAGTCTTTCAATTTTTTTACCAACAGTTCTGCCGCATGTTGTCTTTTTAATTTCCGCGATTTGCGGTATATGATCTACCTCATAGCTTGAGTTCATGTCTCTCGATGGCCTTTCCGATCATTTCATTTTGGTCCGATAAGATACCGAGTCTCTCTTTCTAGTTCACCATGTTAGAATAAGTAGCTAGATGAAGGAAGCCTATATGTACACAAAGGACAGATCTAAGCTACGTAGACAAGCGACACCAGATCATATTAGCGCATCAAATTTTTCATATGTTATTAATGATATAGAGGTGGGACTAAGCAGACGGGGAGAATTAGGCCATCGTTGCTGCATCCATCAAGAGAGACAAAGGGGAGGAAAAAGGGACATGGGAACAAAGAAAGGAGAAGGTTCTAACTCACCTTATAATGCTTGTACGATTGGACGGTGCCTAGGAAATATGGCTCATATCTGCGGTGGGCCCTGGGATACATCCCGATGCAGCAATCATTGGCAATTTGGTATTTGATACATCAATCCACCTTTCCAATGGGTCGCGGAGGCCGACAACACTTAACCGTTTCAAAAACTCTAACTGGTCAAGGCCTCGACAACCTGTAGCCAATAGCAGTCCGTGATTTCTAAAAGCTCAAGCTTCTTTAAGTTTGATAAACCCCGAACACTTTGCAAAGAACCACAACTCCCTACACAAAATTCTTTCCACAATTCTGATGTACCTACTACTTCAATTTGGAGTATCTTTGGGCACACATTAAGCTCGAAGCTTCTCAACTTACAAAATACCCTCGACAGAAGAATTAGACTCCCTTCCCCCATAATCAACTCATTAGCAGGCTCTGCTTCACCCGCGCACCCTAACCTTCCCAAGGACTCGCATCGCTGGATAGAGAATTTCTCCAATGATTCGAACACCCCGGCAAATTGGATCTCAACAAGCTTTGGGAATCCCGTTACATAGACGGTTTTGAGCTTCCTCAAGTTTGATAGCTCGAGTCTCTCCAGGGGTTCACCGCCGTGCAGACTCAACTCTGTTAAATTTGAAGTTGAAGCCCGCCGAGTTGAATTTCTTGCACTTGAGAGCGCGTGAGCTCTAAACTTGATAAGTTTTCTAATCTGGATGAGAGTGACGCGGTTGAATTGAACTTATCCAGCCGTAACTTTAACAGAGACGATGGAAGCTGCGCGAGTGTTCGCATGTCCAAACCAGACAAATGAAGTTCCTTTAACTGAGAAAGGGAAGCCAACTCAGTGGGAGCAGGGACATCGAGAAGTTTCCAATTTCAACTTATTTAGTTTGGATAACCTCCCAATCCCCCTCAAGTCACCGGTACAAATTTTACCTTCCAGTTGCCTAGAAGAGCGATCAGAGAAGTCCAACCGAACCAAATTATTCAGATTCGAGAGGTCTGAGACTGCCCGCAATGATTTAGATGACACTTTTAGATTGTTTAAACTTGTGGGAAGTGTCGGCAGTTCTTGGATCTCATCACAATGCAATAACTCGAGCGTTTGCAGGCGAGGAAGCATACTAACTGTCTCTGGAACTTCACTGATGCGAGTCGACCACAAGCGTAGGATTCTTAGAAAGGGCAAATTTCCAATTGCCGAAGGAAGTCGACCTATCAAAGTGGGACTATGAATTCGAAGCTCTTCTAGATTCTCAAGCATTACAGCACTAGGTATCTCCATGAATTTGCCGAACATACTCTAATATTTGAATTGTCAAAGTGAAACTCGCATAATGATTTCGACTTCCATATGGAATCTGGCAGTTTCTTCACTAGACAACCCTCGACTGAGAAGTGCTTCAGATTCACTAGGTTCCCAATTTCTTCAGGCAAGTTTTCAAGAGAATGGCAATGCCTAATCTTCAGGTCAATCAAAGACTTCAACTTACCAATGGAGCCATCAAGTTTCTTCAAATTACCACATCCTTCGACTGAGAGGTGCTTCAGATTCACTAGGTTCCCAATTTCTTCAGGCAAGTTTTCAAGAGAATGGCAATACCTAATCTTCAGGTCAATCAAAGACTTCAACTTACCAATAGAGCCATCAAGTTTCTTCAAATTACCACATCCTTTGACTGAGAGGTGCTTCAAATTCACTAGGTTCCCGATTTCTTCATGCAAGCTTTCAAGAGAACGGCAATGCCAAATCTTCAGGTCAATCAAAGACTTCAACTTACCAATAGAGCCATCAAGTTTCTTCAAATTACCACATCCTTTGAAATTAAGCCTCTCCAAATTTGGGCATCCAGAGAAGTCTGGTGTTTTGTCTATGCTATGACATCCATCAAGAGAAAGAACTTTCAATTTCCCTGCCATCTGTCAAAATAAATGCAATATTCAATGGATGAATAGTCATATATGACTTCCAAAGAAAATAAAATAGTAAGAAGTAAATTACTCACCTTGATTAAGCTCTGTAGTTTTGAATTATCTATGAAGGCATTGTTTGAAAATTGAAGAACAACCACATTCTTTAAGCGCATGTTGGTTGGCTTAAAAAACAACCGACGAGGAGGATCACTCCAAAAAATCCAGCTTAAATTGGTAAGGCTCTTTGCTAAGTTACCACTGAAGGTTCCCCCATTCAATCCGATGTACCGTAGATGTCGAAACCTTCCAATCTCTTTACTTGTGATAGTCTTACGATCACTTTCGTGTAAGTCGAGAGTCAATGCTTGGACATTGTTCTTCATCTGCAAACGAGAGCAATAAATGAGGGATATTCAATATTTTGCTATAAAGGAAAATGGTTATAATAGGAAAAAGAAGAAAGAGAAAAGGGTACCCTAGTGCAGCATAGAGGATTTTCTAGTAAGAGAAGCTATTAGTTTTCTCCCAAGGTATATTACCTCATTTGCTCTTATTGCATCGAGGACCTCCTTGTTAATCCATATCCTACTCCGCTCTCCAGGAGTAATTAGATTTTCTCGACGAACGATTTCTCTTCCAAGATCTCTCAATTGATCGTGCATCCAAAACTTATTCTTCACGATCTTTACCAATGACATGCTAATGAGGAAATCAACTCCTGTATGCGGGAAAAATGCACATTCTTCCCACATACAAATTGCATACATTGCGTGCTCACCAATGAAAAAACATGCAATATCGAGGAAAATTTGTTGTTGTTCGTTGCTGAAGGCATCATAACTGATCTTCAACTTTTCAAAAACATCATCGTGAGGTGCTTTGTTTAACTTCTTCAATGTCTCTCTCCATATTTGTTGCCTTTTGTCAAAGAGAAATGAGCCCATAACTACAAGAGCCAACGGAAGTCTTCCAGTAGCAGCTATGATTTCCCTGAAAGATCCTTGTAATCATCTGACGGAGAGTCTCTATTAAATGCATGCCTACTAAAAAGCTTGAGTGCATGATCACTACTCATCACCTCCATTTCATATTCTAAGATTTGGTAGCTTGGTCTATTGATTCGCCAAACATCTTTATTTCTAGCTGTAATCAATATTCTAGATCCTGCATACAAAGTACTCCTTCCAACTAAATTCTCTACTTGCTCGCAGTTAGCAACATCATCAAGTACAACGAGGACTTTTTTGTTGCTAAGTGCTTCTTCAATCCTATTTCTTCCATCATCAATTTCGTCAATGCTTCCTGTTCCCGTAGGATGACCAATTTGGGATAATAACTTCTTTTGTAACTCAACTAAGCCATTGGTTTTTAATGACTTCACTTGAACATCTTTAATGAAACAACAGCACTTTCCAAAATGAGAAGAGAGTTGGTTAAATACGACATGGCAAGAGTCGTTTTACCGATACCCCCCATGCCGTGAATTCCAATGAGCCGCACACTGTTAGAGTCGACATCTAACAATTCGGTGAGTGCTGCAACTCGATCTTCAATTCCAACTAAATGTTCAGTCACGAATCTATGTTTTGTCTTCAGCTTTTCCACGACCTCCTCAACGATCAATTAATCACATCACCGTAGCTGCCACAATGGAAAACCATTTTAACGAGGGAAAAAAAATGATGTTATTCAAGCACCAGATAAGCTACAAAATATCCAGACAACTAATGGGACCTTCAATCTGGAAGTGATCTTCCAAGAGTGCATATTGGACACCGACGTCACACCAAACATGCTTCTATGCACTTAACAATGGGTGCACCATGTCATAACCCGAAGAATGGCTTGATTCAACATGAGATTAGCAATCTTGGAATAATGTTAATAACGTTGCAAAAAATAGATGTATAAGTATTTATGCAGTTGAAATTGATATTTCAGGATTTGTGCTCGAGCGATAATAATATAAGTTGGACATGGTGTATTCAAGAGGAGAAATGTTTAACGTATTGAAAGATTAAACTCTTAGATGGGAATGTACATGTCATCTTATTATCCCATTCTTTTTCCTTCTACTGTCCACAATCTAATATTATTTAGCTACCTAGCTATTATACCATCATTCACCCACTACATAGGATGACCTTGCTAAGGAGTTTCCCATTTTTTTCTACTAATGTAGCATAGGTATGTTCATTTGGTAATACTATAGTAGAAGTCCCACCCCAATCATATTGGAATTCTTTACATCTATGATCCAGTGTCAAAGGAAAATTGGGAAAACAATTTGGAAAGCAATTAGCTTACCCTTTGTATTTCTTCACTTCCCACCCCTTTATAGCATCAACCTTCATGAGAACCTCTCTCCATGCATCTACTTGCTCATTGCTCAACTTCTTCTCGCGTGCCAAATTGAGTATGGCATCGCTATACAAAGGGGTTTTCAGCTTAACATCGTCAGGTTCCACATTGTAGAAAATGGGTAGGATCTCTTTTTTACCTTCTGATTTGGAAGTATTAGCCACGATTTGCGCGAGCTCCCGGAGGCACCATTGGCTGGAAGCGTAGGTCCGAGAGAAGATAGGTATGTAGATTCTAGAGTTATCGATCGCTTGCTGAAGCGATTCATCGATCCTTTCACCGACACGGACCTCTTCATCGTCTCGAAAGACGCATATTCCAGCATCGGTCAAGCTATGGAAGAGGACATCAGTGAAACCAAAACGAGTGTCGGGTCCTCTAAAGCTTAGAAACACTTTGTACTCGTTTCCCGATGATGTACCTACATCTGAGCTTGCCATAGCATTAGTTGGCTCTGCTCAGCGTCTCTCTCTCTCTCAATGTGTGTTGGTGTGTTTGGGGTGCGCCTGAAGAAGGGATGTGATCCTTTGTTTGGTCTTTGCCATTGCTGAGGCTGACCCAATGTTTTCAATGGAGAATGTGGCCGCGTCAACATCAACAGTTACTTTCAAAGAAATTACGTAAAGAACATTGATATTCTTTAATTCGCCAGCGAGTAAAGAATCGACTTTTTCATACTTTTAGTACGTCGGTTAGCATGGACTACAAACTAATTAGAGGGACTAAAATTGAGATAAATAGTCCCCATGTGAGGTACTACCTGCACAGTGCACAGTCACTCATTCATCCTGAGCATCAAAACGAAAGGATACAAGTTATAACTCTGGAGGACTTAAAAATTGGTCCCACTTCTACGCAGAGTGAGTCATTTCATTCCTCCCTTTTAACCATAGCATCATCATGCAGGCAGATTATATATGATCTACAGTGGAGCCACCTTTCATAAAGTTAGAATTGATTATATTCCCTTCCCACTCACCTTCCATAAAAGTTGGAATAATTTTGGCCATTTTCTTCCTCTCTCTCTTTCCTTATTTATCTTCTCGACCCATATATTTAAACAATTCGAAATGCCTTCACTTTTTCTGAACCAGTCCAATAATTCGAAGTACCTTTTTCTCTTTTTTATGTTATTTTGGAAATTTAAGAATTCAATTGTATGAACATGTAAAATATAGGATTTTCAATCTTAGAAAGAAATGGAGGGAAAAGGATACTCAATTTCAAGTGAACAAACTGAATTTCATGCTAGATCTCATAGATACATTTTGAATTGCATGGAAAGTCGCATGTATGGGTATTCATTTAGGTGCGCGCTTGCTTTTGATGACAGGTATTATTAGACAATTATTAGAAAAAAAATTCGATTTTTGAGGTCATTATATTATGTTAATTTTATTCCGTGTTTTAGTTATGGTTGCTTTGCTGATTAAAAAAAGAAATAAACAAAAAGAGGTATTCTTGAAACAATTTCTCTTATCAGTAGATTTTCAGATGGCGCATAATAATTTCAATGTGGCGAAGAAATCACGACCTTCTCCAGGAACAGTACTTTTTAGCTCATTAATTAATTTATTTAAGTGCACACTTAGCATAAGCTTAGCAAACTTATTCATGTGATGACAGAAATAGGAAAAAAAAAAAATTCTCCTCCTAAAAGGCCGTCCTGATGCAGCTTGGTATGTGTAATACTCACCCAACACTTGATCCTCTAAGATCAAAAGGCAATCAGAAAAATCTCAGGCTAAATGGCCGACAAAAGTAAGACAAAAAAAAAGTGAAGTTGGTCGAAATCCCCTCTCCTAACTTTGATGTCCTTCTTTACTCCCTTGATGCCTAGCCTTGTATGCAAGAAACATCATTGTATGAGACCACTAGTCTTATCGGACACACTCCCTCAATGCTTCACATATCAGTTCAAGGATTGCCCTGTGGCTAAGTTTAGTACAAAGGAAATAAAAAAGATGTGGATACTTTTCTTATCTTTGGTTGCCACATTTGAAAGACATGTATTTATTCTTGGGTTTTTTTTTTTGGGTCAGGTAAGAATAAATTAGCTAATCACAGCGCAAATACTAAAAGAGCCAAACACAAACCTCGTACCAGGGTTACAACAGAATGTCCTCGAGAGTTCGAGGGTGTATGGCCAAACAAAAAAACAGACCCAAAGGACAACAAACCCACACACAGGGCACCCCGAAAACAAAGACAATGGGAACAAAACAACAAGACCAACAGCCAAGATTACAGACCCACAAGAAATGCAGCGGCTTCAACGACGCCCCCAAAGGACCAGCAGAAAGGCGAGAAGCCCCACTCCAGCAGGCCATCCCCCCAGGTTCCAGGAGGCAACGAAACCAGCTCCCACATCAGAGCTCTCACACGTCCCACGAACAGCTGCGGCGATCAGGCCACGCAGTGGACTCATCAGAAACATCCACCAGCTAGCCCGTATCAGCATCGAAGCCAAACAGGCACCAGACCCAGCAGCTCAAGTGGTCTTCAATCACTGCAGCAGCTCTCAGCATCGCAGTTGAAGCAATACATCAAACAGCAGCAGCAACAGCAGCATAGCTCCTAGCAGCGCCAGCAGACACCATGCAGCAGCAGACTCCAACCAGCAAAGACTCAGGAGACCACCCAGCCGAGAAGTCCCCTCCCTCAGTTCCAGTAGCAGCAGACACGCAGGAGGTAGATGACCCAGCATCGTGCCACAGCATCCTGCGAAGATCCAACTCGGAGAGCAACCAGGGAATTCCAGGACAGCAAGTTGCAACCCCACAAGCCAGCGTCGGATCAGCAACAAAAGAGGGCAAGCTCCCCACTCCGCGAGTAACAGCATCCCAAGGCGAGGAAGACGACCCACAGAGGAAGGGTCGAGAAAAGCAAACAGAGCCCCGCAAGGGCTGGAACCAGCATCCCGGGAACAGGGCAGCATTAACAGAGAGCAAAGAGGACCAGAACATAAGCCAGGAAAAGAAAACAGGGACCAAATCAATCAAAAAAATTAGGAGGCAACTCCCAGCAACGTTGCACACGCCTGGAGCGTGGAGTATCGTCCACCGGCTTGAGAGCTGTAGCCTTGTCCTTCACCGCTTTTATCAATTGTTTTTTCATAGACATCACTGAAAGAGGTCGGTCCCGAAAGAGAATATCATTTCTCTCCTTCCAAATCAGGTGGCAAAGGGTCGCAAAAGAAAAACGGGCAATTCTTTGGTGGAAAGCCCGTCCCCCGATGACCTTTGCAGTCCATTTAAGTTATCAAGCCATCCTCAATTAATCCACACCAAATTGTTTCTGGAGGCCCAGAACTGAATCAGCTCAGCTGTGACAGGACATCCAAAGAATAGATGATTGACAGAGTCAGGGCGGAGATGACAAAACGCACAAGAACCTTCCTCGATTCGCCGGTACGTGAGTAGTAGAGTCTGCGTGGGCAGCCTATTAAGTGAGATAATCCACAGCAAAAATGCGTGTCTGGGGATAATATCACGGTCCCAGATGAAGGAATGCCACGGCACGAGCATCCCCCGATGACGGATAGATTCCCAAGCAGCTGACACCGAGAACCTTCCCGATCGAGTGGTGCGCTATCCATCTCCAGCAATCAGCTTTCTCGAGCACCAGGTTAGGGAGCACCTCCAAAATCCTATGCAAGGCAGTATTTGTTCTTGGGTTTTTTTTTTTGGGTAAGGAGTATTTATTCTTGGGTTAATATCATGAAAAACCCCAAACTAGTACATTTATGACAAATTTACCTTAATCTATTTTTTTTTACTACAAAACCTCCAAAAGTGGTACACGTGACAAATTTACCCCAAACTATTTTTTTAACAACATAAAATCCCAAACTAGTACATCTGTGACAAATTTATGCCAAATTATTTTTTTGACTGTTAAAAACCCTAAACTAATATATCTGTGATAAATTTTTCCCAAATAAGTACACTTGCATAAAGAACATTGATATTCTTTAATTCATCGGTGCATAAAGAATCTATTTTTTTCCATACTTTTAGTACTTTGGTTAGCATAGACTATAAACGAATCAGAGCGAGTGAAATTGTGATAAGTAGGAATATAAAAACTGAGAAATTGAAGGAAAATAATTGTTTGAGTCACCATGTGAGGTACTTACCTACACAGTCTCTCATTCATGATGTGCATCAAAATGAAAGGATATAGCTCTTAACGAATGTAAATTGGTCCCCCTTTTGCACAGGATGAGTCATTTCATTATAATGCAGTGAGATTATAGGATCTCCAGTGGAGCCCCAACTACCTTTCATAAAGTCACAATTGATTATATTCCCTTGCCACTCATCTTTGATAAAGTTAGAAGAATTTTGTCCTTTTCTTCCTTTTTCTTTTTGTTTATCTTCTCAACATATATTGAAATAATCTGAAATGCCCGCCCTCTTTTAGAACCAGTCCAATCAAATAACAATAATTGTTAGCACTTTTTTTTTTTCTATTTTACATTTTTTGGGAAATGACTTAATCGCATGGATATGTAAAATATAGGATTTTCAATCCTAGAAAGAAAGAATGGGAAAATGATACTTGATTTTAAGTAAGTAAAGATAATTTCATACTCGATCTTGTAGATACATTTCTTATGTGGAATTTGATAAAATGCTCTACCCACTAAGGGCGACCTTCTCCTATTTACTCATGGAAAAAAAAAGCACTATTTCGCTGGGAATGGTACTTTTTAACTCATTTTAATTAATTTATTTAAGTGCACACTTAGCATTAGCTTAGCAAACTTATTCATATGACGATAGAAAAGCAAAAGAAGAAGAATAAAAATCATAAAATGATCATAAGGCAATGAGAAAACTCTCAGGCTAAATGGCCGACAAAAGTAAGACAAAAAAAAAGTAAAGTTGGTTGAAACATTTCAATTGTCCTTCAATTGTCCTTCTTTACTCCCTTGATGCCTAGCTTTGGATGCAAGAAACGCCATAATAGAGACCATTAGTCTTATCAGACCCACTCCCTCAATGCTTCACATGACAGTTCCGGGATTGCCCTAAGGCTAAGTTTAGTACAAAGGAAATGAAAAAAGATGTGGATACTTTTCTTATGTTTGGCTGCTACATTTGAAAGACATGTATTTAGTCTTTTTCTATTCATTTTGTTTAATTAATTATAAGAAATAAAACCGCACATTCTTAATATTGCAACTCACATTAAACCGTCACCATTCGGAAAAATTACTAAAAAATTTCTAAACTTATTATAATTGTGTTAATTCAATCATAAACTTTTTTTTTGGGGCTAGTGGACCTTGAAATGACTAACACAGCAAACTTACTCATATGATGATCAAAAGTAAAAATTGAAATTTGATGGGAATGGTGCTTTTGAGCTTATTTTAAGTTATTTACTTAAGTGCACATTTAGCATTCGCTTAGCAAGCTTATTCATATGGTTATTAAAAGAGGAAAAAAAGAAGAAGAAGGAAAGAACGAAAAATCTCAGGCTAAATGGCCGTCCTGATGCAGCTTGGTATGCGTAGCAGTCACCCAATACTTTGGTCTGCTAAGATCAAAAGGCAATGAGAAAAATCTCACGCTAAATGGCCCACAAAAGTAAGACAAAAAACGTAAAGTTTGGCCGATGCAGCTTGATATGTGGAACACCCATCCAATACTCGCTCGTCCAGATCAAAAGGCAACGAGAAAAATCGCAGGCTAAATGGCCGACAAAAGTAAGGCAAAAAAGTAGAGTTGGTCAGAACTCCGACCAACTTCGATGTCCTCCTTCACTCTCTTGATGCCTGGCTTTGGCTGCATTTTGCAACCCTCCTTATTAAAATCATTTGGGTCTCTAAAAGACTTTGACCAAAAATCATGCCATTAGGGATTTTTTTTTTTTCGGAAAGCTTTGAGAAAATGCATCATATTTTCAAAGTCTTCTAAAGTTCTTCAGACCAAGGACGGCTCTGATTAGTTTTGGGCTTTAACATTTCTGAAATGCTAATATGTATTTTCAAATCTTCCTTGTGATATCTCTCTGTGTATCTCCTTTGAGACCTACGGGACAGCCTCAATCGTCCATGAATAACGTCACAAGAGCTTGGTTGGGCTCAAACAATTTCGTTCTCGGAGAAATTGGTGCAAATCAATAATCACTCATTTTACAATAATTACTCAATTTAGGAAAAACCCCTGCGAGGGGTCTTTGTCTCAAGGATGTAATGTTGGGTTAGTACAAGAGAGAAATAAACTCAGCAAAGCACAACACTCACCGTGTACGGGTTTTCATGCTACAAAGTCAAGGGTTAGAGTTTCTGCCATTTATTCAGGACCACGCTCAAATCATCCCGGTCTTGCCAAAAATTGTTGATGTTGGTCGTCAGGCTTGGTTCTTTTGAAATAGAGATGTTCCTCAAAAGATCAAAGTGGACTCAATGACTCACATGCCCGAGTTAAGATGGATGATCATCTCTCATATTATGTAGGGTTCATACTAACAAAAACTTCAAATTGATATATTTGTGACAAATTTATCTCAAATTAATTTTTTAACTACCAAAAATTCGAAACTGGTACACTTATGGTAAGTTTACTCTAAATTAATTTTTCACCACAGAAAACTCTAAATTGATACACTAGTGACAAGTTTATCCTTCATTAATTTCCATTAAATTGGGTTAATACAACAAAAAAACTAAAACTAATACGCATGTGACAAATGCAGGGAGAAATCCAAAACTAGTACACCATCGACCGCTAAATGTCATCGAACTAAGCAATTTGACGGTGATATTTAAAAGAAAGTAATGGGAGATGTCACGCCCCGAACCTCCACGAGCGCGCGACATCTGCGCAACAACGGTCGATACTTGCGACATCCAGGACTGTCGCCGACCATGAAACCTTAATATCCGAATTTTGCGCTGGCGGAAGCGATACCTTACCTGACAATGAATGAGCAAGGACTAGCCAACCATAACACCTCATATATTACACATTCTCAGCTCCATATTATACATGAATCTCTGTTTTATAAATATTAACAACAATAACAATCCAGGGCGACACGTTCCTCAGAAACCACCGATTTACCATCAATCGTCCTTGCCAACTGGGTACTCCGCCACCTGGATATCAAATCATGTGATATCCATGCCATGTTTATGTTCTAGGGTCTGAAAATAAGGGCAATCACCTATGAGAACAAATCTCAGCAAGCTAACCTCTAATCCCTTCTCAGAATACCACACAAACCCTCAGACCCAACTCCATGCCTCATCCAGGCATTCAAACCACAAAATCAAAATTCTCAAATATTATTTTGAATACGAACACGGGTCCCAAATATTTGGAATAGTAATATAAATATTTCTCGGGCCTATTTTGCATAAAATGCTCCATAAACCCATTTTTCGATACTCGGTCCACACGGGACCCACAAAACTTGTCATTTTCAAACCAAAATTAAATTGGACAGCACGTGAACAGTGTTCGTGGGTCGTGAACAGTAATTTCAAAACACTATTTGGCCCGTTTTCGCATAAAATGGCCCAAAAATGCATTTTTCGGTACCCGAACCTCGCGGGACCCACACCAACCACCACCAACAGCATTATTCAAGCATGGACAGCAACATTTCATCAAACCACAGAATATTCACAGCCCCACAGAATTTAATTTGCGCAAATACGACAATTCCGGCAATTTTTCCTAAACCGATTTACCTCGAATCGGACCCTAGAGCTAGTCCATGGCATGTCCAATATTCCAATCGAGAAATAGAGGTTTAACTTACCTAAACAAAGTCAGAACAGGGCTGAGGATGCGGCGATGACCGGCGGTAACGACGACAACGGCGGATTCCGGCGGATTAAGTTCGAACCCGGGCTGTTCAAGGGCTGAACGAGTTGGTT
>JAGVVM010016281.1:0-14864 GCA_019149425.1 Psidium friedrichsthalianum | reverse complement strand
AAATTAAGTGAATGTCCAAAATTATGATCATTTTATATCTATCTTCCATACATAACCAAATAACGAAAAAGATTCTTCAAGAGCTCAGAGCCTAGAGTGCATGATAAATACCACCAAAGAGAATTTCAAAATGGCATATCGGTTTACTCTGTCAATAAGCAAGCCGGATATGATGTATCGTGAGAAATTGCCTTTTCTATGGATTCTAGTCAGGTACTCCCATGGACACCGCCAGAACATAAATTGGTCAGCAGAAACAGAGCACTTCATCCCAATGCAATTCCACGGAGGACGACGTCTACCTTTGTTCGCGCGATGTTCGACGAAACCCAGTTTTCTAGTTGCGGACGAGTGAGTAACGCGTAGGAACATGCCCTCAGAAAATGGGTCGATGATGTTCGGATTCAGCAATTAAATCCCAACCGGAAAGGCCAAAACCGGAAAAGAAAAACAGAGAAAAGGCAACTAAAAGCTTGGTAATAATCCAGTTCATGCAACAGAGTAAGTCCAAGCAGCAATCGGCGAAGAAGATAGCGTACTCGATTGGATTCACATGTAAACCATTGACTAGAACACGATTAATTTGGGAAATTTACAGGGGGAGGCGCACGAGCGGTCGTGCTCTCCTCAGATGGTACAGCCACAGAAGACGAAGAAACAGAGCATGGCGACCAGAGCCAGCGACTCCAGCACCCGTGATGAGCGTCCACAGGACATCGTCCACCACCAGATCGAACCACCTGAAGCTCCACCACGCCGTCAGTTGCGACAGCCCCCCGCCCGGCCACCGGAAAGACGTCAACGCGGAGCGTCCGGTTGCATCTCTCCTTTTCCCCCTCTCTCTCTCGCGCTCTCACCCTGCTTTAGGCCCGAGTTCGTTGGGTCGTCTCGCAGACCCCGAATTTATAAGGACCCAATTTTCCTTTTAGAAATAATTGCGACTCGTCGTACACTACAATTAAGTTCCTAGATTGCAATTTACAAATATTCCTCATATTCTCGCATATTGTTTACCACGTTATACTTCACATACTTATCTGAATTATCTATCATTACCATTATTCCGAATTCAAATCCCAAGGCGATACCCTTTCACATATATAGTTAGTCCCTTGCACGTTATCGGAAATCCCTGCGAGTGACATTTAGCAAGGAAATAGGACGTACCAAATGGAAGAAGAAATTCACAACTGTTCATAGATTCGATTTTCATCGATGGTGTGTAATTTTCCGGAAAAAAAAAGGTTAATACCACGAAAAACCCAAAATCGTCACCTGTGATAAATTATCCCGAACTATTTTTTTATCACAAAAATCCCAGACTATGTACTTTGACAAATTTACCCTGAACTGATTCAATTGTGATAAATTACCCTTTATTAGTTTTCAATCAAATTGATGAGTTAGATAGAACGTGACAATTCACGGGAGTGGCGGTTGAGTTTTTTACCCTCTATTTTTCATAGATATATTAATTTGGATTTTTCATTGTATTAATCCATTTAACAAAGAGTAAATTTGTGACATGTGTTATAGTTTGGGATTTTTCAGGTAAAAAAAATTAGTTTGGAGTAAATTGTCATAGTTTTTGGTAATTAAAAAATAGTTGGAAAAATTTATTATATGTATATCAGTTGAATTTTTTACGGTATAACTCATAAAAAAGGCGAGGGAGGTGGGGTTACGTCTTTTTTTTAACGTAAGGGAAGTATCTTAAAGCAAACGAATCGGACGCGATTAGCGGAATGATCGCGGTCGTAATGTCGTAATCCAGCTGTAGTCGTTCGATGAGCCTCTTCTACGGTACCGACCAGAGCTGTCATCGTGGGGCTCTCATGGCTTTGACTCGAGAAACTTTCATTGCATGAGTCACTTCTACGTGCGTTTACCGCAGGGTAAGCCATGAAAGAATTTGTTGTACCGCAAGAATGCAACATGGTCCGCATCGCCTCTTGACAGTACTGATGATTCCCCTGTATTCTAACTCACCAATTAGAGGTCCAGTGCAGCAAAATGCTGCAAATAATAATAATAAAGCTCGGGCCCATTTCGGAGAAACGGTGTTTAGTGTGCGGTTACACCGCGTGGTAGCGACATGTGTCGTAGAAAATTGGTCAAAAGGAGTAGGGGTGAGCGGTTCCAGTTCCGGGTAGGTTCCACCTGGAACCTGGAACCTACCCACTAGTACAGGTTCCTGATTTTGCGGAACCTGAACCTACCCTGCATACCATGGAACCTGGAACCTACCCTATTACAGGTTTCAGGGTACCCGGAACCTACTGTACTGGACCAAATGATTTTATACCGTTAGAGAAGATAGCAAAAACAACCGTAACGTCAACCGAACGCAAGAACTAATCATAAAAACAAACAGGCAGATCCAAACAACTCACATGATGAAATTAATGATTTTCCAAACAACTCACATGATATACTGTTCTGTTCATAATTGATGTCCCATTGCTACTCACACGCATGTGTGGGATAGAGATGCGATTTGCCCCAACATTCATAACAATTCAAGCATCATAGGATTTTATCAGACCTGAGAACAACCAACTTTTACCAAATTTAATAAACCCCATTTGGGAGAAACATCTTACAAGAAAACCTCTGAAAGCAGTCTGGATTTTCACTGCAGCCCACCTCCCTATCCCACCTTTCGGCATTGTTCCTCTTCCATGGCTCCTTAGCTTCGCTATCACCACAACTGCCCCTACAGCTGCAACCGCATTGGCAGCGGCCGCTGTGGCAGCTGCGACCGCAATTGCCTGCTCGTTTTGCCCTTTCGTTGCCTCTGCAACATAAGACTTGAGCCACGCAGCATCCGAGATGGCCTGACACCTATTCCCCGCATCAGAATCCTTCCACGACTTGCTAAAACTCCACCTTTTCGTCTCTTTCTTGTCACCAGAAACAGAATATGCACGGTCAAGACTAAAACATTTTAAACATTTTAAACCAAGATCAAGGGATCAATGTCAAGACCATTAACCAGCATCAATGTCAAGACCAAGAACAGGGGCTTCCCCAGTTCAAATTGATATGAATTATGGAAGAAAGCTACGATAAAAATTACCTTTCCACTACACGGTGAACAGTCCAGTCTTGATTTTTCAATCCCGCAATCAGTACAAGGAGTATAAGCCCTTCCACTGAAATATTATGCGACCTCACACCATGTTTTCACTGAAAAGCCAACACAGGCAAATGAAATCAGAACCAAATGTCGACAGTTGGACCAAGACAACGCATGCGTATCCCATTACCAGCATAAATTCGACCTACATCTACACTCTACAGACCCTCATCTAACAAAATGGGATCATAGGGAGAGCCAACCTTGAAGGCAAATCGACCTCGAGCCCCAGTAACTCCTCGACCGGATCATAACCCACCTGCCATTAACACCACGGAGCCAAAAAGAAAATCAAGAAGCAGTTTTTAGCTCAATCAAGAGCTTTGGCGCTGAATCGTCACCCTCCGAGGAGGAAGAAGGAGAAGTTGCGCGGATGATGAGGGAAGGCCGTCTCCTCGAACGCAAGAGGACCAAGATGAGTAAGAAAATACAAATCGCATGAAACCAAATGGAGTAAGAAAGACATACCAATCGCAAGGCAGCACTGAAGGGATCCGACGAAATTGTAGGGCAGAAGAAGTTCTGAACTTCTGGTGAAGACCGAAGATAGAATTTCAAAATTAGGGTTTAAAAAAAAAACCGGTTCCGCTAGAGGCCGCCAAGGGTCGCGAGGCCTATGATCAGATTCAAAGAGTCAAGATGCCGGAGAGTTAAGAAGCAGGGACTAGACGCGGAAACTGGACGCCCTTTTCGATCAGGAACACAAGTTCGTGAGAGGTGGCGCGAGCGTGCCCAAAGTGCTACTGTGCTGGAGCACCGCGATGAGAGGAGAGATAGGGGATTAGGGTTGAGGACGGAGGAGGGAGCAAGTGCGAGGAGGCGGATGGCGGCGGTAGCGAGGCGACAGTTTCGGAGGAGATGTGGAGGTTTCAGGTAGAGCCGCGAAGGTCTTGAGGGCAGAGCGAGAGCGGAACTGGAGTGGAGAGACGACAAAGACATCGCCATGAAGAGTCTTCACCGAAGACCGAAGAAACTGGACCGGTGTAGAGGAAGCCACTGCTAAAGCCCAAATAGACCAGGCCCAACATCAAAATGTCTCTCTTAAAAAACCCGGTTCCGGTTCCGGGGTAGAACCGGGAACCGAACCGGAACCGGAACCGGCGGTTCTTTAAAATCTAGAACCGGACCGGGCTTATTAGAACCGGGAACCGAACAGGAACCATCGGTTCGGTTCTTCGGTTCTCGGTTCTACCCTGGAACCATGCTCACCCCTAAAAGGAGCGGTGATTCTTAAAGTTTCAAAGCACCGCGAATAACGACGGGCTTGTCTGGCGGGCAATGCGATTAGCTAGTCAAGTCATATCGTGTCGCGTCAGTCGTGTGACCTGATCCGATCCTTCTGGTTCACACGTAACCAGTAAGGAGCGGTCTGTTATTTGGATATTGGCTGCCCCTAAATGACAAGAATGTTCTTGCGGAACCTTTGCTTCGCATGCGCAATGCTCCGTGAATAACTCGAAAAGAAGTCGATCAACCACCCTAATAGATTGTCTTATTCTCGACTAAATGCGCCTGGCTCCGCAACATCATTAAGGATGCTAATATTGAGAACATGGACAAAAGAAAAAAACACTATTATACGCTAGAGTAGCAATGGCATCACATTATAGCATCATCAACTTAAATCCTCTAATCATATTGTTTTGCTTTGCGGCTCGACTTAATGTGCCTGGCTCCACGTGATCATTGGGGACGCACATTCTAGCGGCGGGAATCAAACATGTGCCATGAGTTTAGTACACCCACTGAATTTCATTTCTTCACTGCTACAGGATGCTTCCCCCCTAAAAAAATCTACATTTCTTTTCCTATGCGATTGTGGTTTATGGAGCTAAGACCAAACATAAATTCATGCACGATGTTCCTCTTTTTGGGAAATCATTAAAAAATTTCAAAAACCCAAAATCTTTTTTTTTTAGCGATTTAAGATAACTGGTACTCAAGAAATCGCGCCCGCCAGCACAAGTTAGAAAATCTCGATTAAAATTTGAAGGTTGTACGACTTTGCTAGTTTCAGCCCACTGACTGGGTCTCTTTCTGCCAATGGGCCGTTCAAACCAAAGCCCAAACCCGGAAAATATCTCTCCACGTGAACAGCACGTGTCTGCCCAGTACCAGGAGAGCGCCGCAAAGCCTGTATCCTGTATCAACCCTAAATACAAGTTCTCGAACGTCGACCCTCCGATTGATCGACACGTCATCGATCCGCGTCTGGATTCTTTTCGACGGCTGAGATTCTGCTTCAGGCCACTGCTAGCACAAACGCGCAGAGGCTCCTCCAGACTCTCTCTCTCTCCCCCTGTGTGTCTCTCTCTCCCCTGTTTTTTCTTATTTTTCGCGAATTTTGATTTTTCCCGAAATTTTGTTCGAAAATTTTCCCGAGAAAGCTCCCAGCGACCCTTTTCTTTCTTTCCGGAGAGAGAGAGAGATGAAGCTTGTGGAGGAAGAGATACAGTACGTTGAGAAGGACGAGGAGGAGGAAGTTGAGGTTTCCAGTGGGATGGGGAGGAAAACGATGTTGTGGAAGGCGGAGACGAGGCAGAGGACGGCGGAGAAGAAGACGACGACGGTGACGAAGAGGACGACGACGACGAGGATGGCGATGGTGATGAGGGCGACGACGACGATGTGCAGGAGGTTTTTCCCGCTTCCGGTGGACCTGTGGCAGTAGGCGGTGATAGCGACGACGATGAGGACGACGACGAGGAGGATGACGCCGAAGGTGACGATGACGGTGCGACGATGACGATGACGACGATGAGGAAGCTGAAGATGAGGTAATGACCTAAGTCTTTGGCAGTTCCGCTGTAAGCCAGGCTGCTTGTCGGTTCGATTCCTAATTATGCTTGAGAACTTTTTACGCGTTTCCTATATGGTTTTTGAGATTATTGCTTTACCAGTAGTCGCATCAGTTCGAGTTCTGAAAATTTTCTCTACTTCGTGGCAGAACTCTCTCTCTCTCTCTCTCTCTCTCTCTCTGCATCGAGTAGGCGTATATTGCGATTGTATTCATAGATCCAGATGAGAGGAGAGAGAGAGAGAGAGAGAGATCTGTGTGAGCAAAGCAGCATCTCATCTACTGATTCACGTATGTAGGGTTATCTTCGAGGTTAGGGATTTGAGCATGCTAGTACATGAAATTGAGGAATGATTTTTTTCCGGATTGTTATGTCGAGTATCGAGATCAGGAATCTTCGGTTTTTTCTTGCTTTGCTTGTTTCGTGATTTTGTGAATTTGAGATACTGGATTTTCAATTTCCACTGTTCTAGATTTTCTTTTCTGTGAATTTTTCTCTGTGGACTTCAATTTTCACCAACTTTTCTGAGCTTCGTTCATACGTGAAACCCTAAATCCCAAGTCTTTATATCTTCTAAAGAAAATTTTTAGAACCCTTCCAGATATCCAGGAATCTCAAATTTTTGTGATTTTTCATTTGCCAGATGAATTCAGCTTGTTTCATATACGGATTACTTGGATCTTTTCCAGTTATTTGACCTTTCAAAAACAGATCTTGAAATCTTCAACTCAAATGGCATTTAAGTGAACAGGCATTCAAATAATGGGTGTTTCTTGTTTGCTTCTCAGAGAAGTGACGACCACTAGAAGGTCTGAATTTCGTGCTTTCAAGCTTGATATATCTATGAATCTAGGATTCATTGTGGGAAAAGGAAGCATCATAAAATAAAAGCAGTGCATCTCAAGTTTATGCTAAGACCTCCACTTTTAAGGGTTGCTTACTGATACAAATGAGTTTCTGTAGGAGGAATTGGGAACTGAGTACCTAGTCAGGCCTGTGGGTCGTCCCGAGGATGAGGAAGATGCGAGTGACTTCGAGCCCGAGGAGAATGGCGAGGAGGAGGATGTTGAAGAAGAGGACGAGGACGGAGACGAGGACAACGCTGGCGGGAAGGTCAAGGCTCCACCGAAGAGGAAGCGATCGACAAAGACAACTCTGATGACGATGATGATGACGGGGAGAGGATGATGAGAGACCCTCGAAGCGATAGGCCAAGGGCCCTGCGCGGTCTGAGCAATGACTTTGACATATTTGACTCTATTTTCTCTCTCAAAAACCCGGTCCTCTTTGCAGCAGGGAAAAAAGATAGCAGGTTTTCAATTGGAGTAAGCTTTTTTCTTTTGGGTCGTTTGTATCCTGAAAGTGCATTAGGATTAAGAGCACAGCTCTTTTGTATTATCGATGCATAGTCGCATGGAGTTTCGACAAACTGTGTTGCAACAGCTGATTTAGACTTGTGACTCCGTGTAAGTTAGGAGATTCGGGAAACATTTCATTGGACACAGTCATGTTTTGTAGGTTTTTCTATAATTAAGAGTTATCTGGTTAGGGTCCTTAATCCTCCTTTTTATGTGGTCTTTGAATGTTCGGCATGTCTCTATCTCAATACCTATGTTCCCAGTTCCTTTCTGTCTTGTCTGTCTTTTTGGCCATTTTCTCAGTTCATTAGCTGCAGGTGATTTGGCAAAGCTCAACTTGGATGGTCGGTTTCTCCTTTTCTTTTTTCAATTGCGTGCGTCCAAGCGGGTGCGCCTGTCCCTTTGAGGTTATTCGTTCAGGACGATCGCAAATGACGAGTGTTTTGCACTTTCTTCTCAAGAGAGGTAAGCGTTGGAGTGGATCGAGCGGTGGAATGAGACGTAAACCTCTCGTGTCTTGCTTCTTTATGATGAGTTCATCCCTGGTCGGAGCAAGTGGGGTTTGAACAAATGCATATTAGAGCACGCAATTTAGCCATATAAAGAGCTTCCTTTTTTCAAACTAAGGTGAAGCTACAAAGAGGTTTGGTTAAAGAGTTGGTCAACGGGAAACCAGTGGAATTCATATTTTTCTAACAGACGTTCGATAGATGAATTCGACCCCCGAACGATGATTGACCGAGCAGGACGACTTCTGAGAAGGTTTCTAGGATGGTTGTCTGGTGGTGGACCCGATGCAATGTCGGTGATGTGATGACCTCCGTCCCTAAGTCACGCATACTTTTTTACCAAAGTCATGTTCGACTTTCGACCTTCACAATGTTTTGCGTTTCGTTCTTTTTCATCATTCTATATTTTGAACGAAGGAGTCCAACCGCATTAGTCTTTCAAGTACGAGTCCTTATTATTGAATCTAGTGACCACAAGTTGCATTGACGTTCATTCTCAAAGGAAATGGGAGGGGGTCAAAACTTAAAACAAAGTTAATTTACGTCTCGTATGTGCATATGAAAGGGCAATCCTCTCGTGCACGCACAAGAAAGGAAGAGAATTGTGGAGAAAATCTCCCTGCAACCAAATTTCCCACATATGTAGACCATCACTCACAACAGACCAGAGGGCTTCCACGGTAACATTAGTACACAGAGGAACTGAAACAGTTATTCTTGTCAAAGAACTTCCCACGGTATTTTTCCAGTTACAAACACATGTAGCTCATGCAGAACACTGTCCGTAAGTAAACATCGAACGTTTTACTAGCATCATGATGCCGTCGGAATGGTTACAAATCATCGCCAAGAGAGTAGTCCTCCTCAAAATACCTCTGATAAGCGTTTTAACTGAAGAAAATTAAATTAATGCCGATTACATAACAAGCAAGAAGCCATGCATCATGTTATCTGGTTCTCAAATATCTAAATGCTCTAGTGATCGGAGAATGCTCGAGGAAGATAATTTTTTCTCGATGAAGGATGGTTAGTATTGGGATGGCCATCCGTCACTAGCTAGTAAAGCATCGAAACCTTCGCTTGTTACCATGGATAGTGTCATACAGACCACATGCTTCAGGGAGTATTCTCCTCGCGCACAATTAATATGTTTCCTCTGGTTTTCCTCCTAGACATGATGTTGCACCAAAACTAGTAAGGGAAAAAGGAGCAAACCCAAGGGAGACATACCAGTCTAGCCATAGCATATGATACTGCCACATTTATCCTCTGCAATAGCAACAAGCAATGAACAGAATCGGCATGGCATCACCTTGCAACTGCATGCATCCCGTGCGCCCCTTCATAGCTAAACAACAACAAGCTTTTCACAAAGCAAAGCGCCAATCAGGAGATACTGAGTCTTCCAATATTAAATCCCGTGTCAGCTCCAAAATAAATGCTATGTAATTCTTCTTAGCTAAACAACAACAAGCCTTTCACAAAGCAAAGCGCCAATCAGGAGAGACTGAGTCTTCCAATATTAAATCCCGTGTCATCTCCAAAATAAATGCTATGTAATTCTTCTTCTTCTTCATTTTCCTCCTTGTTCCAATACTTCTCCAAAATCTTCACGGCTTGTTCATAGACCTCGTTGTTCTTGTGACTCTGGAGGTCCTCGATTTTCTCTGACCCCTCACATTCATCAACCATGGGCAAGTATACATTGACTGGGTAAAAACCCCATTCCTTGTTCATTTCACCGCTCTCAGAATACTTTCAACGCCCTCTAGGCACACCATTATGATCTGAGGGTCGGCGCAAATAAGGAGATCGCAGAGCGGCTTGATACAACCCTGGCTCACCAAGCATCTGCCAACAAAAAAAAAAAAACCAAAGTCAAAATTCTGTGGATCATGTGCGGTGTTCAATTGAGAACTCACACTTCTATCTACTAAGATAAATCTCTAAGCTGATCAATTGCAGTCGGATAATTCAATTTGATATCATCCAACCCTCCCCCTCACTGACACCATCACTTCATTTCAAATCGTTTCCACACTTCTGGATTTGGTTTAGCACCAGCATGTGCGTCAAGAGAGGGCTTTGAAGTGTCTGGATATTGAACACCCCCACAATCTGCTTGCTTAACGGGATGGATCCATCATGATTTCTAACAACTCATGCTACATGATACATTTAACAGCTGAAACAAATACTGCACTTTTTTCATCAAAATGAAATTGCAATTGTGCTTTTTCTAGTGAGACTTTCCTTTCTTTCGTTATTTTGTAAGTGCAATCAACATGAAAGGGAATTGCATTCCCTGCTTCATCAATTCTTGTATGTAAGAGGACGAAACAAACCTAGACAAACCATATGACAATAAGAAGACGACAAGAATTACAATCTTGAAGTAATTAACCAGTTAGTTTAGACATAGACATGAGCTACGGACATTTAAGTCTCTTGAGCTACAAAAAATGACTCGCAAAGGGCACAGCATGGGCATGATTTCCATCTTTTGGATGATAACCAGTACGAGGTTCCACATGTTGTGTCAGAGCAGAGTAAATGTAGATAGAGTTGTACCGAATTTGTTCATGGGACCCGCCAGAGATGGCATTCGAAATAGCCCATGCAGCCTCTTTCTTAATTTCGAATTCAGCATGTTGAAGAAGGCTCACAACAGGAGGAATGATGTTTGCTTCAAGGACAGCCTGAAAAGGACAATAGAACCGTTTTTACAAGTGTGTACAAGCACGATGACCTATGCAAACATCTCATGAGAGTGTCAATTTCATAATTAAAATGATATGTCTGATAGCAAAATCCATACAGGTTGATCAAGTTATCATTAGGGATTAAGATCCTGACTCGTCTGGTAATGTTATAGATCTATCAGATAAGCAAAAGCTAAAAAAATGGGAAAGAGTAAACATAATTGTGGTATTCAATCGCGATGTGTACTTTTGCAATACGTTGGAAGTTCCTTATCAAGAAAATCAAAAGAGAAAACAGTTCCTACGTTGAAGGAGAGACTACTCTGTCCAGGGATAAAAGGCACGGTACCATAAAGTATAGAAAGATTCACCCAGGAATTTAGGTTAATGATGGTGCAGCAATTTACAACAGCACAAAGGAGCAAAAGCAACTACAATAAGGCCTTAATAGACACTTCTCTCGTATTCAATGCTCAATACAATGCACTATGCTATCATCAGATAAAGGTTTACCTGAATTTGACTTCTGTTACCCGCTGTAATATTTGAAATTACCCAACAAGCTTCTTTCTTGACACTCTTCTCACAATTCTTTGTCAGAATTTCATATAAAGGAGGCAGTCCTTGATTGTCAATTACAAACTGCAACCAGAAATCTAGTCTTCAGGTAAGGATAAAGGAAGCTCGGTCTAATCTTAGAAAGTATCTACGAATCCCAGAACCAATTTAAAAAAGTCAAAAATATCAGTTACATGAATGCAGTTACTTCAAGTTCAGATAATGGGAGATGCACGTTTTGCTGCTCGGATTCTAAAAGACCCAATGCTTTCAAAAGACAGAATTACGTTTATTATTTTCAGTCTTATAAGGGGGATGGAAAGACCTGAGTCTGAGCATCATTGCCCGACACAATGTTCCCCAAAGTCTGAAGAGTCGGTACCAGGACCACAGGTGATGAATGCCTGCAAAAGGAAACGCATATGAGAAAAGCAAGCAAATTGATGCAAAAATAAAATAAAATGGTATCCTTGAAACAAAGTTTGACAGCACAATTTTCCTACTGCCTAATTATTTTAAGCGATCTTATAGGAATAATGTCTTACGAACCATTCATTTTCCAAGAAACAAATGGAGCCTTAGTGAGATATCCACCCTAGTGTCACTAGGTATATACCAAGATCCTATCAGTATTCATGAAGCTTAAGTAAAACCACTTAATGAAATCTTTTCAGCCAGTATATTATTCTTAATTGAAGAGCACAAATGGTTCAACCATTTTACCATGCTCCATTCACTAATTGGCCTTCTCCATTTGCATGCCCAGACTAGAAATATATGCAGCAAACCAGACATTCTTTTGCCATGCTAGACGGCCATATATATCATCTTACACGAGAAGTTCTAGAAGCCGTGGACAAACTCCCGCTTCAATCACAAACTGGATATTCTGATTTGAACCATCAGAAATAAAAGATAGGGCCCAGCACGCTTCAATTAGTACTTCTTCATCTTCTGAATAAATAAGGTGCCCGAGGGCAGGCAAGGCCGGCTTAACCTGAATGCAGCAAAGACAAATCCTAATCCTCCAAAAATACTATTAAATTATTTTAAATTTCTGAAAGACAGGATTGAATATTTTAACCATTGAATTATATGAGTCAAGTTCACATTCAAATCAATAGTATTAGATGATGCAACTTGAAGGTGTGTTGAAGCAGAATCCCTCGTCTCAGTCATGATTCTTTCACAAATCGGTTCAGTTTACAATTGAAGCACAGGGACTCAGTGATATGGTGAAATTCACTGAAGAGCCTCGGTTTGCTGATTTCTACCAAACCATTGTGGTTTGGCTCATTCAAATGACCTAAAATGTACTAACTAAGATTTAAATCGCATGTGATTCTAACTTGAAATTCATCAGGTATAAAAGTCACATCTTGATAACCCCTACCTTGTAATCCATGAATTGGGAAGCAACATTTCTTTTCCTTCCCTCAATCCTCTCATAGTCTAATCGAACAAATAATGAAGTATAACTTTCCAATCATTTCTTGAACAGTCAGAAGTCATAACAGGGTCAACATAATTACTCTTCTCAGTCAAGGGAGTCGCCACTTGAATCTACTTTGGGCTTGTATGTGTACATGTATGCGTGTGTGAGAGAGAAATTATTGGTGAAAGAATTGCATTTTGACAACTTCCTGTTTTACCTTTAAACTACAGTTGATTCTCATAAAGTTTCTTTAAACATGTCTATATTTAATTTATTTATGAAAAGCCTAAATTGCATCGTTTTGAGGAGCTATGCTTCCTTATTCAGCTATTCTAGGTCTCATCAGCGAATCTTATGGTCCATAATTCAGTTTCATGACAAACATGACTTGCCATTGATGTTTCAGACCTCATTTTGATGACTACAGAAATTAACAATGATTCCTTTCCTGTTCAAATGAAGGCGGAGGCTTCCCACGGCATAAGTTGGATAAAGTCCAAGTAGCGGTCCTTATCAGGGTCAGCTTTGGATGTCCATCCAATTGAGCCAATAGTGGGACTAGAGCGCCTCCACTTAATACATGGTCCCTGCAATTTGGCGAGTCACCAGCAATATTTCCCAGTGCCCACACGGCCTGTTTGATTCATGGGAATCTATGTTAGATCATCTCATCCATCATATTCACCAATTTTGTTTTTTAAGAAATCAACTCAAAGAATTGTCACGAGAAAAAACAAAATTTACCCAACCTGTTCTCGAACATCAGCAACCGAAGAGCCAAGAAGTCGAACAAATTTGGGGATAGAACCGAGTTGGATGATAAGTTGTATGTGATCCAGTCTCCCAGAAGCTATATTGGCCAACGCCCATGCAGCCTCAATCTTAAGATGAAGAAAGATTATGACATGATGGAAAATGAAGTAGATGATTTCTTTTAGCCTGCAAAAACTAAGTTCTCAGTGAAAGAACATCAATAGAAACTAAAAGGACCATACTTGGAGTCGAGGAAAACAATCCTCATCAAGGAACTCCACGAATCGAGGGACAACTCCAGCTCCGACAACCTCGTCGATTGGAAGGCACTGATCTTTGCAAGTATATGATTTCGACATTGATCATGCAAACATTCCAACGAAAATCAAGCTAAAGGAAAACGGTTAAAGGAGGAGGGACAGAGGGCTTCGAAATTACCAGTTGATAATAACTTCCTGAACTGTGTGGTTGCTTCCAACTGCCAGAAAGAATCACTCGATGACACTGCTTGAACCATCAGCGGAAGATGTTCCAACTGTCATGAACACTGGTCAGAAACTACTGACCCCAAATTGGCATATCCACAGATGACGTGTTTTCAATGGATAGTACAAAGTTCTGCAGTAATGGCTGATGAATGCAAAAGCCTCATTCCACGTTAGTCATCGAAAAAGAACTCCATTTTGATTTTCAAAGGTTAGACTGAGGTGATATAGCAGTTGCCCCGCCACTTGCAATAGATTTTGATCAATGGGGTGGAATTGGTAAGGTGGTTGTTGTTGCTTGCATTTGAGGATGCTAATCATCAAGAATCCCACTGAATCTCTTGTGTCATGCATCATTGGCAGCGGAGCAACCCCAAACTATTCAAGAGTCGCACCTTTTCCGTTTCTGACAAAAGCAAGTGTTCCAGACGCCTTTATTGCTCGCTTAATCAACCCATTTCTCTCTCTTAATTGTGTTTCCCTCCAGCTTTTAGTTTCTATAAATAACAAGTCTTCACGAGCAACAAGAACGACGAGTCATCCGGAAAAACTAAGTTACACAGCGACCCAAACGCACACTCCAGAAATTTAAGAGGAAACTGAACACAATCAAACGCAGGCAAATCGCAAAAGAGCTGATCGAGCACACTAATCAGCAGTAGAACGAATCTAAATACAAAAGAACTAAAAGAGGAAAAAAAAGGAAGACCTGGGTGAAGATGATGAAGGTGCGCATTTTCGTTGAGGAGCGACCCATCACGTAGCTTCTTGAGACTGTCCTGCCTCTTGTCTTCCTGATTTGCACCAGCTTATTCCTCTCTCTTTCTCCTTGACTTCCTAGTCCCGCAGACACACTCCTTCTTGTACCCATTCTTGCGCGGCGACGCCAGGCGAGTCTCAGAGACATCACTCACTTCCCCCGCTCTACTCCGTTCTCTCCGCAAGGTCCTCACATCAGATTAGTGGGTTGGGTCCTCGCTAAGAAGCTCACAAGAAGTGATAATTGGAGTGATGAGAGGAGAGCGCTGGGGGGGCCGTATGCGCACATTGGGTTATGATGAAGAAAAGCCCCTTTGTTCGATAAAAGACGAGTAAATACGAGGCACCGAGACAGTTCTCGCTCCTTA
>JAGVVM010016280.1:0-10153 GCA_019149425.1 Psidium friedrichsthalianum | reverse complement strand
CCCATAGTTTTTGTGGGAAAATCATGATAAATCTTGTGTCTCTAGTTCTCTTTCTCACATTCACATTTATTCTCTATTTCGTTGTGTTTGCGGTCAGTTGGCCGTCATTTTATGCTAATTATCAGTACAAACTTGATGAACATAACATCAATTGGGCATCATTATCACAGCAAACTCGATAGGTATATTGATTAAGAACTAGTTACTCGATGGTTAGTAAGATATTTTCCTTTTCCCTTCTGTCGTTCAACTAACAACTCTATCTTCTACTTTAAAAGTCTTGAAGTAGTTAAAACGGTGTAGGAAAAGGTTCGAGAACTAGAAGAATACGCCACTCGAAAGATGTCGACATTTGAAACATGGTACTGTGTTGTGTCGTGAGGGAAGAGGACTTGTTTGACCTAACCCTTGTTGGAGAAGATAGACAAGGCTTGAATAGATCTCACCTTCTCATTTTGCGGCGTTGAGCCGTTTTTTGATTAAGATTTGGGGACCCTCTGAATTACTTAGCTGAATGGGCATATAGCTTAAGGAGAATTACCAAAAAATCCTAGGACTAAATTGACACAATTGCAATAGATTTAAGATTTTTTGGCAATTTTTTCTATAGTTTATGTTGGTTGGCCGAGTAAAATTTTGATCTCCTTAAAATAATGTCACATAAAGAAACGATGAATTGAGGATAATGTCCAAAAAGTCATAAATCTATTATATGGCGGTCAATTTATCTTAAACCTTTCAATTTTGTCAATTTACTCCTAAACATTTTGAAATTTAGTCCTAATCTTATTATTTGGATAATTGGTCGGAATGATTACTTTGAGAAATTGTTAAAAGGTTTAAAACTAAAGTAGAAAATCATCTAAATGTTTAGGACTAAATTATCACAATTGAAAAGTATAGAATTGAATTAGCCACCGTAAAATAAATTTAGGATTTTTTGAACAATTATCCCGAATGAATAGAATGTTGAAATTGGAAACACCTTACCAAATTACCATCAGCCATCACACACGCCAAACAGTTGCTGCCCATGCCACTACCCACGAAGCTCAATAAGCATATCATAGACAAAAATCGTGGCCTTCTAGTTGTGGCCGGCGGTGGCAGATCTGCCCTACCGCGGTGGCACATGTTCAACGTATCAAGGTTCGAAAAGGATGTTGATGTGATGTTCTCTCAAATTTACCTTCCAACGAGAATGAAAATGACCCAAGTTGTTTTAGACAAATTCACCCTCAAAATCACGAGGCACGTAGTTCTTTTGCCAATGCAGTCCCACACCTATTGTAATTATGCCAATTCAGCTTTAAATTTTATTTTACTAATTTAGTCTTAAAATTTTTGCAATTGTGCCAATTTAGTCAATTTGGATGATCGATGCTAACATGAAAAATTCTAAATAGCATTTTAATATATATTTTATTTTTTAATAGTTTTTTAAATCTTTTTTATTTTCATTTTTTTTTTGGGTTTGGGCCGGTAGGAGGAAGTTGTCCGCCGTTGGATGAGGGTAGCGACCTCCGCTGAGGGCCAATAGGAGGGAGTTGGCCCAAACCCAAAAAAAAATGAAAAGAAAAAAAAGATAGGAAGAATTATTAAAAGAATAAAATATAATTCAAAAATTCAAAATATTATTAGAAAATTGCCAATTGGCCGGTCAAATGAACTAAATTGGTACAATTGCAATAAGTTTAAGAGGTTTTTTTTTTTTAATAATTCTCCCCAGTTTTCTCCTACCTTAGTCCTGCTGGAGATCGAACATACACATCCATTCACACAGTGCATTCCAACAGATCAAAGACTACGGAATGCACACATCATTCACAAATACTTAGTGGCGAAATTTCCTCAAAGCCACAACAGTGTTACCTCCTTTCCTTTTCGAGCAAACCCTAAGTGACGTGGAAAAATAAAACAAAAAAAAGCGAAAAAGAAACAAAAAATGAAGCACCACATTATGGGACAAACACTTGTAGCATTTATCCTGATAACAAAGCACCATACGACAACTTTAGAGGAGGAGCTTCATGATCCACCCATGGTTGGGACCCCATCGGCCCTTAAAACCAGTGGGAAAATCAACCTGCACTTGGCGTTAGTGAGGTTGTACAGTTAGATCCATTTGGAAGATAAACAAAGGGTGTAGGGCTACTTCAATTTCTGGTAAATTAGTATAAACTTGTCTTGGTACCCCAATACGGGAATTGGTCCGCCGTCAGCTTTAATTAAAGAAAAGATTAGCTTCCTTAAGCACGTAAACAAGAATATCATTAGTCACTAATCGATGCCCCCGAGGCCAGACAATCATGAGGGTTTGGCAAACATGCTTCATAATTAAAAAAGGACATTCTTTGGAGAGCACCTGCGTGTCTGTTGTGTTTCGCGCAGATTCAAGGACTGGTCAACAACCGAAATGCAGGTTTATGGAGTCGAGCTGAAAGTGGATTAAAGAAAATCTAGTGTTCAAATACTTTAGGCCGAAGGTTGGTAGGCCATTTGTCGCCGAATGCCCGTGGCGGAGCCGCCCCGAGGAGGCGGCAGCGTGGCGGTGGGGCCATATTCCACTATGAAGAGGAATGCTTTCGTGTTCTTTATCGTCAAGCAACAGTAGGCTTAGGGTTAACAAAAGATCATGCTGTTATTTCATTTTTTTTTTCTCTTCATCTTGCAGAATTGCATATTGGGTTGTGTATCAAATCAGTTTTCTTCGTCTCATCCCAAGAGGTTGCATCCACTCATCCTGATCATTTTTGGGATAAATCTCACTTTAACCTACTTCAAACTCTCATTCTTTTGGAGTCGTAAACCCTAAATTTCTGAGTCCATTTAGTCACCCCTGACTTTTCGTTCTTTTACATATTGAAACTAAATCGTAAGTCCTCTCGATTTGCCCTACACATGAAATCCTTAATTTTAAATCTTTACACGCGGCTCACATGAACTACAAATCGTTTTTATCGTTAACATCATCGAATTTGACAGTGCTAATGACTAGAACAATGTATAAGCTCGGGAGAGTATAGTCAAGAAATTAGGACACACCGAAATCTGAAAATCGACTCTACATACGGATAAAAATAAATGATACGAATCTGATTTTACACAAATACTTCAAAGCTGAATCACCATTGAACAAAACCATCTCATTACTGTTTTTTTTTAATTTAAAAAAATGATTTTACCCCAACTTCAAGACGTTGTGTTCTTTAATGTGCCACCAAACGAATTAATACGTAATAACTCCAATGTATCACCGAACGGTAACTTGGTCAATCATTTCATGTGTGCACAAGTTTCGACCCTCCCTTTAGAGGAAGGAAGTAAGAGCTACATAGAACTCAATTTTCACCAACTCTTACAATCACTGTGTCTGTGCCACAGATTCGGGCAAAAAGGAAAAATTCTGGGAGTTAGGACATTTTCAGTGGTCATCAAACAGTCAATAAGATCCGATAAAGGAAAAAAAAAAAAACAGTCAATAAGACAAAGGACAAAATAAAGTTAAAATTGAGAGAAGGATCCCACCACCCTAAAATTGGGAATAGTGCTCTTGTTTTGAAGGACACAAGAGCATAGGGGGGCTTTGAATGGCCTCCTCTATATACATTCATGCAATTCCATCAAATTCAAGACTTTGGGAAAGGAAAAAAAATCAATCTAATCCAAAGGTACAACTTCAAGTTGAATCAAACAAATGGCTCAAGCCATTTGAAGGAAAAAGAATTGTTTGCTCCGAGACTATTTGAGTACCCGAGTAATTCCTATCGAATGTGTAAGCTCCTTGTACGACAAACACCGATTAATTATCAAACGCATATAAATGCTTGTACTCCTTGAAGCGACCTCGTGAGGATGTGCAGGTGAAGAACACACTTGCCACTTCGGCGAACATATTGAAATCAATGTCAATACAAACAATGATCCAATGGGACATGTCAGTTGTTGGGGACAAATTCTTGAAGCTTGCTCGTCCTTCCAAATTCGAATCTTTTCCTATCTCTGGTAACTTCCTACAAAAAGATCAAGAGCAGACCTTTCTCCATTGTGTATTGCAGTTCGAATGTTTCGATAATTTGAAATTCAAATGCATCGGATCATAGAAAGATTACCAGAGATTCAAATCGCAATCGTGCACAATGTGTTCGAAATGATCTTGTAAGGAATGAATGTTCTATTGGGTGGAGTAACGCTCCTTATGATACCCAAGAAAGGAAAGCCAAGATATGATGCTCCACACATGTGTTGACACCTAAATTTTAATTTCAATTTTCATTTATATATTGCAAAAAAATGAGAATTTATTCTCACAAAAAAATATTTCCTCATGATTTGCATATTTATTTTATTCATGCATTACATTTGGATCGATTTGGACCAGTAGATTGAGCTTAAATCAAAGAGTTCTAACCCATTGAAACTCTTCAATATTCTGAAAATTAAGAGTTTTAAGCAATTAAAACTCCTAAATTCAAAATTTCTAATCTAATGGCTCTAATTTAATCATACCTTAGCTAAGCTTAATCCTATGGTCCCTAATGAATCCTACTAGGGCTAGGATTGATCTAACTCTATTAATACAAGCCTAAGCTTAGGGTTCAAGAGGGGGGGGGAACAATTGGAGATTCAGAAATTCACGTGAAAAGGAGGGAACACATTGAGAAGAAAAAAGATTTGAGAGGGCCGAAGGGGATTCCACGCAGAGCACATTCAGAATTTTTGAGAAAGAAAATTGAGGGAGAGAGATACAGTAACAAAAAAGAGAGTTCTTTGCCGAAGCTTCAACTGTATCCCACTGATCATCCATAATGAAGCTATGGTGGTTCCTCCTCCGAAGCTGTTCCATAAAGTCTTGATAACCCCCCAGCACAATTGGCGTATGAGACAAGCTCAGACCAGCAAAAGTCATTACCGAACCAATCACGAGGAAACACAATTTTCGTGGATTTGGGGCCTCGTTTTGTCACAAATCAAGGCCAAGAGGTGCTGATTTTGGGGCGAATTCGCAGCTTTTAAGGTGCAGATTTTTGGGCTCAATTCAAGTTCAACCATTGTTCAAGCGCGGATGTGGCTGTTTGACTGAGCACGGGTCAACCTGCTGTTTTGGCGCCTCCTTAGCTGCTGTCCAGGGAGTATTTTGCTGCTGTTTCTCACTCAAATAGCTGCTGTTCAGAGTCAAGAAAACAGCTCTATTTCGGGCATCCTTTGATTATTAATTAGTGCCGATTTTGGCTCTCCGTGCAAGATCGATTATTACATCGTTTTATGTGATTCCGCTGCTGTTTAGTGCTGATTTTGTAGTCTAATTAGACTCAAATTTGCTGCTGCAAAAGGGGGCCCGTGAGAGCTTCGCTTTGTGCAAAACGAGCTTCCAAGGCACACGTTCTACTCAAGTTTGCTTCGTGGCCAAGTTTCGCTTCAGAATTCGAATTAGGTAATTCCTTGTCTCTTGATCTATTCCAGATATTGCTTGATTGAATTGAATGTTCAAGAGATGATATAAATTTTGGATATACATGGTTGCTTAATTTGGTGGATTTGGAATGTAGAGCATATCTCATGAATTTTGTGCAGACCTTTGAGTATCGACTGTTTAGTTCAATTTTTTGAGATTCGAAGAAGATTGACGTGGATACTTTCGAATACTTGATATGCTTTGTGATTTGATTTTCATTACTTTAAGAGATTGAGCATATAATTTGAATATTCAGATTGTCTCAGATTTGGATTTGATCTAAAAGATATCGTACATAATTCTTTGGAATATTTATGAATTTTGGGGAATTTTGTGTAATCTCGTGATAATCTGAAAATTTCTTGAAGATACTCAAAATATCCAAAATATTTCGAAATGTGATCGATCGATAGGAAATTTCCTAATCCGCAACCGCATACATGGAAATAAGTCTATATATCAGGCTTTAGATAGAATTATTTCCATAGCGGGTATTTCGAATTTTTAGAGTCGATCTATCAGGCTTTAGATCGAAACTTAATTCGAAAGAAATTGCGAAATCCTCAAGTTAATTTATTCGTTTCCATATGTGAATTGATTTGGATTGGATCGTTGTCTTGCATATCTTTATCTGCATGCTTCAAAATTCTAAAATATTCTACATGCAGATAATTTTCCTTTCAAAATAGATTTGCATATCACTCTAGGTAGGCAGCATATTTAGTTCTTAGAGTAGGTTTTCTAGATAATTTTCCATTTAGGTAAAACATTGCATTTTAAAATAGAATTCGCATGTTTAGGTAAGTTTGCATGTTTAAAATAGTTTACTCTAGATAGGATAGGATTAGGATAGATTTCATGCATAATCTAGTTCAAAATAACCACTTTTTGAGGTGTTTTATTTTGGTCTTCCTTAAAACCGAAAATCATAAAAAAATTATCATGCATTACATGTCATCTTTACCATGTCATTTTTGAAATTGCATGTTAGATTTGCATAACATAGAATTCCATGTTTAAGTCTTTTAATTAATTCGGATACAATGTAGTTGATTTAATTTAAACCATAGCATAACATTGTACCTTAGTTTAATTTAATTGCATGTCATTAGGGTAGTCATGTGGTTAATATTTAACCCTCATATGCATGCTTAAGGTAGTCTGCATTCAATTCAAGTCATGGCATTTTAGGATAATTTCATGCATTGCATATGTTTATTTTTCATTAAAAAAAATGAAAACCAAAAAGAGAGAAGATTGTCTGCGCATGCTCCTTGCTAATTGTTGAGCTCCCGTCTGATAAACCTTTGTTAGTAACTTAGGTTAAGATTTAATCAAACCTGCCTAATAAAACTTTTTCATGAAAAGAAAAGGTACCGAAAAGGGCGTGATAGAAATGTTAGCGTAACCAAGTCCCCGAACTCATTGATCTCTGGTTTGTAGGAATAAAGTATTTCTCCCGATACTTTATTTAGGTATCTAATCAACTACCCAAAATGATTAGTGGTGACTCCAAGTTAAAAATCTTTGCATATTAAATATTGAACCTAAGTTGCGATTTGGTAGAGCTTGGGAGAGCTTGAACTAGGCGGTTAATTTAATTAATTAATCTAGTAATCCATTTACCTAAAAATTGGAAAATCCCAGATTTTTAGGTCGCGACAGCTTGGCGACTCCGCTGGGGAATAACTGAATTTTTCCCAAAAAAAATTTAAGGAGGGCTTAGGCCCAGAAATTTTTCGTGAAAAAAAAAAACATTCACTGGTTTGGCAATCTTGGTTGAATTCTAATCCTTAGGTGTTAAATGGTCTTGCAGAACAGGAGTTATAAGGGGAGGAGTCTGTGGCTAATCCTTTGTTTTGCAGGTTTGGTGAAAAGGGAATTTGATTTTAATTCTTTGAATTATTGGAGCGCTGATTGATTTGAAATGTTGTGCATGCCTTTAGTATAATTGCACTACACCACATTCGACTCGTGACCGAACCCGGGTCACACCAATAGTTTTAGGATGGTATTTAAGTGGTTCTTTAACCTTGGCGGTAAGGCTTCGCTAAAGGTTATCCCACTTGGATCCCGAACTTCTCCAAAAAATGGCTCAAGGGTCGTTCTTATGCACGTGAGGCTACGATGCATAGGCATTATCCTTGTCGACCGAACCAAGCCGAAGTGATTGGACCCGACTAGTCATGACTATGTGTGTGAGGCAGCGACTAGTCATGATGAACGTGCGCGAGGCTGCGACATGTCGTTCCGTCTGTCATTTCACTTTGCTAAAGGAACTAAAATTGAATCCACGATTCATGTGCATGTCTATGTGATTTGTTTTTTTTTTCCTCAAGGTAAAGAAGTTCTCTGATTTTATTTTGTATTTATTTTTGGTCGGTCCATGTTAGGTGTCAATCAAATTTTGAACTTAACATCATAGTCATTTAAAAAAAAAATCAAATTGGTGTGCCATTTTTGAAAAGATGAATGAAAAAAATCCCTTCGGAAAATTTTGTTGACCAATGAAGATTTTGTCACATCTTTCCTTAATGCTTCAATGGATACAAGATTTTCTCGACAATTTACCCTTGAAAATTCATTGATAAAAGAAGAAAACTCCTTTGGGAAATTTGCTAAATGTCAAAAGACTTTATCACATTTTTTTTCAAGTTATAAAATTTGTAAGAAAATTCTTTTGAGAAATTGACCCCTGTCTTCCTAAGGAAAGTTTGTTTGGTTTCTAAAAAAAAAAAATGGAAAAAACAAAGTTGGGCCAATTAAGCGAGTCATGGACCGACCTCTCTTTGTCACATACTCATTACTTCATCTACTTTTGTAGGAAATCATGGGTGCCCAGGCAAGAGAAATTGTGCTCATTAATATAACAGCATGCCAGATTTAATTAACAACTTGACCATTGGCACAATTACTAGAGAACCCAAAGGAAGTGGGCGCAGACCCAAATCAATAAAGTTTCATTTCGCACAATCCCTTGGACAAGGAGGAGAACTATGCATTCGGCCCGACCGATCCTCGGATGACCCCGCATGATCCCTGCGTGATTTGTGAGCCCCTGAACTTACAATTCAGTCAGAAGACCCCGGTCGATCTCGTACTAACCCTTGTGCCGGTCCATCGGCTAGTTGAAACTGATCCATGCTTTTATCATTGATCATATCCTGAGCAAGATGACAAAGCCGCTGGCCAACACTTTGATTTTGATTCACATTAGTCCGACCAAATTGGAGTTCAAGAAACTCCCAGGCACAGTCATCCTCATTGCTAAAGGATTACAAGAATGGGCAAGGAAGGGATTGCCCCATGGAATTGATGTATCGGTCATCTTGATGCTTCAATCATAATCAAGAACAGCACCAACCGCGACTAAGGTTATCTTAGAACAAGAATGATCCTTCAGCATGGTGCGCCAACTGTACCCCATTCGCAAACCACTTAAAGTGGATTATCCCCGTAAAATAGTTGAGCTGCAATGGAGCCAACTAGGGCAAAGTCTTGGCCGACCAACACAAGGGATCACTCATGCAAGAATGTCATGTGGCTTTGATCCAACAATTGCCACAATCATGGTGCCACCCAACGATGCCAGAGCTCCTGACAGACAGATCAGGAGGTAAGTGCTCTTCTCTAAGTCTGATTGGGTTTGAAAATAACACTCTATTTTTCGTCTTGCAGATAACGAAACTAGGGGGCATGTCAGCTGTCGATGACGTTAGCTAATTGGCCAACCATATTGAGTTAGGGTGAAACTTCAACCTGAGTTCACTGGCAACATGACTATACCATACTCATCCATGGTCCATGTCTTGATTGGAAATCATGTTATTCCTGATCCATGCAAAGCTAAAAGATGCCCAATGCTACTCATTTCAATGAAAAGCGGGGGCAAGACAAGGCCACCAATCTTAAAAGGGGGTATCTCTACTTAGGCCTCACCAATTTTCAAAATGACATTTTGTCTTCCTTCTTGCAGGTGCCCAACTAGGGGATTGTCCTTAATTTCGGCCACTGAAGGTCAAGCGCGACATGGAATGCTCACCAAAGCTGGAAACTTAAACTTCCAAGATTGGTCATATTTGAGGGCAATTTGGATTTTGACATAATCCAATTCGACGAAAGATGGGCAAAACTGATTGCAAACCTTGACATGAGAAAGGAATGAGGCTAGATCTTTGCAAAGCTATAGCCACCCGATGCGGTCTATTCTGACAATAAATGGGGCAAAATGGCCAATGAACCCCAACTTGGAAAGGGAGTATGTTTTCTGTTTCATGCCATTTTCAAGATATGCTCAATTTTTCTTCTTCAGGGGCATATGACAGACATGACAGTCCTCCAACAGACAGTTAAAGCATCTTGAGTCCTTACCTGATTATTTCACACACATTTCTCCTTGTGCAAGGGCAAAGTCAGGAATGAGTCTTTCCCATTCCAAGGGTTAAGCTCTCAAACTTGCTAAACCATATGCAAGGGCAGTCTAAAGGTCCCCATTCCTGGGAGTTTTCTTGCAAATTTGAACGTGCTTGCATAGTTATTTCTTAAGAATATGCATGAATCTTTCATAAGCTACGCAATTCATTGCTACATTTTGCATGCTTAAAAGGTGCTCACATATTGCAAAATTTCTTGCATGGTTTTGTCCGTATTGCTAATCTTCAATGGGGAAGAGTTCTGATCAGGCAATCTGTTCCTATT